>UNSF01000200.1:0-98974 GCA_900538255.1 Ulva mutabilis | reverse complement strand
AGCGCAGGGGATTCTGCATGCATGCAGCCGCAGGGCAACTTGCCATGTCAACAGCCAACATGCTGGCATGCAGATTCCCACCGGCTTAAGCCCCAAGCAGCCGGATGTGTTCTCATGCGGTGTGTACACCATAATGAATCTAACGCACCTCCTGGATAGATGCCGGCCAGGTGTGACCTGGATCAGGAGCATCAGCGACCAGAGGTCATAGCGCCAAGACCGTCAGAGGGCCCTCCCAAAGAAGAAATGACAAGGGAAGCGCGATTTGCGCTCCGTGTAAACGGGCCGCCTCGTCATGACGCCCTGTGGCACATACCGTGGCCCGGGACGAGACTACAGTGGTACAAGCAGGGCGACGTGCAAGCCTGTAAGGCACTGTACCGGGTGCACCTGGCCTTGGTCATGCACGAGAATAGCACCGCAGAGTCGGAGTCCGGCTTGAAGGCAGAAGTTGATGCCGCCATACGACACATCCCTGACGCAGTGGCGCGTAGCCCGCAGGCCGCACGGTGCGATCACGCCAATGCCTGATATAGGAACTGAACACCGAGATGCGTGCAACCTGACCTGCCGTGCCTTTGACCCATATATGAGCAGGATGGATTCCCATGCGCCCACACTGCCGTGTACTGTACAGCGATATGATCCAAGGATTCAGCTGGATGGCCCTGAGACATGACAGAGCGGAATGTCAAGCCTGGGCTGAAGGGGCGGCGAATCAGAGGACCTCGGATCGTGTACGGCGAGGGACTGCAGCTCCGTCAACCCCAAGCGGTGGCTGGAAAGCAGGACCCAGCCCCAGCCGCACCCGACCAACTAGGGCTACGGCGAAGGGGAGTCGAGGTAAACCCAGTCCGGCAGCGAAGCCCGCGCAGGCCAAAGGGAGAGCAGCCGATACCACGAAGCGGGGCGGTACCAGGGGCAAGCGCCGCACTGCGGGAGGGGTGCAGCGCAGCCCGGGCTGCGAGCCTGCGGAGGAGGCCGCGCAGCAGGGCAGTCAGGGGGGCAAGCCCTGCACAGCAGCGGCTGTGCAGGGCAGCACTGGTAGCAGCGGCGACAAGGGCACGTAGTGTCCTGAATGGGTTTCATTCGTAGTACGGCTGACTAGACAGCCTGACCTGACATAGGCTGTAATAGCAAGCGTGCCGGGACTCAGACCAGGTGGTGTAGCGTAACCTGTGCACACATATTGCGCTCCGGTGGATTGAACATGTTGCACGCACCACCTGCAGTTGGTCACTGTATTGGGTTTGTACTGCTTGCTGCACAGTAAGTCTCCGATAATTATTCTAGCAAGAGCAGCAGCGGGGGTTTCACTCGCTTACATGCTCACCTGCCTGGCGCTCTGTTCCCGGTCCATTTGCGGGTGCAATCCAATGCAGAAAAGCTGTGCAGCAGGGGTGGCGTTCGCACCCACAGCATCAACTGTACCCATACCCCTCCAGTACATGCGCTGTGCATCCGAGAGCTTGCACTTGCAGACACCCAAGGGCATTCATGCCGAACGGGATCCAAATGGTGAAGCGAGACCATCACACAAACACCTGTGCGTATGGTGAACGTCCAGAATTCCTTCCACGTGCACAGAGTCGATTCGGAACCGCACCCATCGCCGTGTACACAAGTGATAGTATGGACCGTCTTCCCGAGCATGCAGAACAGGCTGCACCTGCCGCAGTTGAAAATATATCCGTAGCAGATGCAGTAGCAGCTGGGACGGGCAAGTTCACCGCCGATACTATCGCGCGGATGAACCATGAAGGCACATTTCGCGCCATGGTGGAGGAGTGCACGGGCCAGATCATCTGCCAGGGCAGGGTCCTCGGAGGCGCTGTCAAGATCAACACGTACTGGGCATTGATCCTGTTCTATGCGTGGATGCAGCACTTCGAGGCCCTGACCCCAGCATGGCGTTCTGGCACCGGCGCAGACGGCCCTGATGATGGCCAGCGGATCATGGATGCCGGGCTACAGAAGACGTCCTCATTCGCAGCCAATAAAACTATCCAGGTATGTTCCCATTAATATCTTGCATGACTGTGGCAGTTGTGGCTGTCGAGGAGGGCATCGGCAGAGCAGCAAGTGATTGACACGGCAAGATCCGTACGAAGAACGGCGTTGCTACGCAGGTGACAATACACGGACGCGCACAGCCGCCGCTCACGACTGTACACGACCTTCAGTCACCTAAGAGTGGCAGCGGTGCACCGACATTTGCCACTCAGAGCCAGACGGCCGATGTGGGTTTCGATGGCCAGCTTGTTGCTGGCCAGAGAACAGTCAGAGAGTGCCGCGAAGTACTGAATGCGCGTCAAACTTTCACGAAAGGTACGTTACAGGTCTACCAACATTTATGCCGCTAGGAACCGCAGAGGTCCTACTGTGTACACGTGATGCGAATTGGATGTCTCACCTGGCAAGCACATGGTGTCCTTGACTGCAGAGTACGAGGCAAAGAATCACGTGGAACTCCTCCGCCTGGTGGTGCATGCGATGTGCAATGAGCACCCCCGGGAGATACCTTCGGATCGACCGGGTGCCCCGGGCAGATGGGAGTATGCCAACTCCCCTGCCAAGGGCACAGATACCGCATCGTGGGCGCCCGGTGGATCCACGCTGCACCACTACCTCCTCATGCCGGGAACTACCAACCCCGAGGACGCACCAAGCTCGCAGATGGGGGAGTTGATGAGGCACATGCTCGCAGGAACTGATGGCAGTTCGAAGGGCTGCAGCTAATCAGGAAGGCCATCAAGCTGCCCAACAGCAAGAACGACGCCGTGCAGCTATATCCATCATCCCGGTTCCTGCAGATGATGGCTTGTGCTCCCACGTTACGGCTAATGCTGAACACGGCGACACATGTATGTCAGGTGACGGTGCGATCCCTACGCGAACACCCTGCCATTTTTGTGGGGGTTACAGCCTGAGGGGTAAACACCGCAGGCATGATGTAGATGATAAGCGCAAATGACGGCTGTGCATACAGGAGGTGAACGTCATGGGGCAGTTCTGTGCGGCAACCCAGCAGATCGGTGGCGTCGCCTGCGCGTATGCGGCCCAGCTTGGGACCCAGGCAACTCAGGTAAAACCCCGACCGCTGTACACAGTCATGCACACTAGGGTACAATACTGGGTGCTGCTCCTGCATGGAACTGTACCGCGGAGCACCGAATATGGCACCAGGGGGGTCCCTCAGCCATACAGGGGCGGCATGCATGCAGGTTCCGCGGATCTTAGAGACGTACGAAGGACTAGTCCAGACTCTCGGGTCGCAGTGGGACGTTTTCGACACGACTGAATCGGCGGTGGAGGCCGACATCCGCGGCTTTGCAAAGCTCCACCGCCTATTCAGATGCATCTGCGGGAATGCCACGAGCGGTGAACTGGCGATTGCTCAGGGGACACCCGAGTGGGACTGCGTCTGGGACTGTTGGGGCGCTGCCACCGTGGCAGCACTCATTGCCGTTCAAGGTGTGCAATTTGCAGCATTGGCATCTTCCATTGCGCTCAATGTAAACCTGCATTGTACTCTCAGGCTGCCGTGCAGCATATAAACCCACACGACATGCACCGCTGTGTGCAGCAAACCTGCTATTCCCAAGTCCGGCTATGCCATCGCCCAGGACAAAGGCCATCCGGGTTGCAAGTAAGCATATGCCACAGCCCTGGTGGCAGTGGGGCTTCGCAGCCCTGGAGTGGTTCATGACCAACAAGGGCCCGGATGGAGGTGAGGCCGCGCTGTGGTTCACAACACAGCTCAAGACGGTCTCGCTGGCGTCAGCGGGCGAGGTGCGCGCTCTGACAAGGGCGTGCATTCAGCGGCTCCTGGACGACAGGGACCCGGACATGAAGATGATGCTAGAAGGGGTGGATCTACGCAGTGCTGGCCTGCATGAACCGCCTCCGGCTCCACCTCCGGCGGACCCAGCGAGCGATGGGCACAATGATGACGGTGATGAGGGTCAGCAGGGTGCTGCGGGGAGCAAAGGCGCAAAGCCAGGGGCAAAGAAAGGGTCTGGGAGGGGAAAGAAGAACAAGAACAAAGGCGGGAACAGAAAGAAAACAAGTGACGGGCCAAGGAAGATGGATGCCAAATCGCCTGGCATTGCAAAAGGTGTGCACTGTCATGGCAATATGCCCACTGTATACCAGGAAGTGTTTTGATCCAGTAGGTGCTAATGCATGGCCTTTCCTTGAGTTTACATGCATGCACACTGCATGTGTTTGATGTAATGTCACCCGCTCCAACCAGGGGTTCATGCCCATGTAGGCCGTACTGAGATCGGGGGTGCCTGGGTGGACCTCACGCCGGACAACAGGGTCGTCGTCTCAATGGAGCTGCAAGAACCGGTACCGCCCGACACCCAGTTGACTTCAGATGAAGAGAGCGCCCGGGTCAAAGGCTGTCTGGACACCATGGTGGCGTTATTCACTGCCGCGAGGAAGTACAAGCCAGACCGCGATGACAAGTGGCTGGAGTTGTTGTACAAGGCCATGGAAGTGGCTGAGGGAGAGGGTGTCTCCCGCGATGACATCCGGGCAGCTTGGGAGCAACACGGCCCGCAGCCAACACAGCCTTCCGACTCGGGGCCACTGGCAGACAATGATGAGGATTGCCTAGCCGGAGGGGACATGGGCAACCCAAGCGCAGCCGATGAGGACAGCGTCACTGCCAGCAGTTCAGACAAGGGAACCAGTGGGGACGAGGACACCTTCAATCCTGGCCCAGCGGCGAGAAGGCGGCTGAAGGAGCAGCCCAGTCCCATCCGTACGAGCCGACGGGGTGCTGCGGTGCAGGGTGCTCAGGCAGAGGGAGAGGCTGCAGGTGGCGAGGGCAAGGTAGGGGCCGACGACGTGGCTGCGGGGGAGGCAGGTGGAGTACATGCCGCAGCAGGCGAGGGGGGAGCACGCCAGGCGGAAGGCCGGGCTGCTGCGGTGCAGGGTGCTCAGGGAAATGGGGCGGGCGGATCTGGCAAAGGCAGGGCAGGCGCAGGCAATGCGGGCAAGCGCAAAGGCGCTGGGCAGGGTGCTGAAGAGGCAGAGGGGGCTGATAGGAGTGTGAGTGACAGAAGCGCATGCAAGGCACAGCGCACTGACTGACAGTTATGAGAACAGCACGTCACACTGCTGGTTTGTGTTTGGTCATCTATAGGTGCCACGCGGGACATGTAAAGTCCCGCCTCGTTTTGTTTGCATGCTCGTGATCGGACAAGGAAACCATGATGGATTGCTTTCACGACGTGGTGACACGCCGTTGCACGCTCTGTTCTGCGAAAGTTCACTGCACTGCGGAAGGTGGCATTGGACAGGCACAGGTGACACGCGACCGACATCCATGCATGTGTTCTGTGGTGACAGGGGATAAGCGGCATGGCGCGGCTGCTGAGGCACGCGGGCCGACTGTTCGAAATATCACGCGACCCCAGACGAATATTCAGCCTTAAGTCAACCAGAATGAAACAGTATGTCGATCATGGTTGGCCTCTCGCTGATCTACGTTCGTGCAGCGAGCGATGTTTCACACTCCGGCAACAACGTCGACAGTCCATCACAGGTCGATATTGACCTCGTCGCACGCTCTATCTCATCTCTATAATGTCCTTGCGCCTGTGTTTAAGAGTTTTATCAGGTTCTAGGGCGATAATACGAGTTCTGAGTGCCTGCCCGGATATGGCGGGATGCTTGACGCCGGTGAGCCGTTGACGGAGCATAAGATCATCGCACCTTTATATTTAGATACTCTTATACATAGGTCTGCTTTGCTGGACTGAGAAGCGTGGCGCACTCGTCGGATGCAGCGGTTGTTGCTTCGCCGCGGGTGCTCTACACAGCACGCCAGCCTCCGGAAACAGGACAGGTGACATTCCCACCTGTACACGTTTCATGAACATCATCTAGCCGTTGTGCGATGTGGGATCCTTCCGCCGTGCGCCGGGGACTGCCGTGCTGCGTTGTGGACGCGGCCACAGTCCATCGCTCGGCTTGTCTGCCCCACACTGTCTCGGCGACCAGATCGAGCCGTGAATTAACGTAGTCACGCGTGTATGCACTGTCCTGTCTGATTCGACTTGCTCGACAGTCTGACAGTCTGAGCTGCATAGGTGGATGGTCGATTGTGCCCAATCGACTGCAGTGCCCCGGACGCCACTATGGTCGATTGTGCCCAATCGACCAGTCATGGACCACAGGCCACTATGCGCACTTGAGCACAGTGAAGTCCATGTGAACGCTCGTGACCTCAACTCGTATATACGCGTGCCACTGATGTCCAAGTCACCTGTCCTGTCTGATTCCAGTTTCTCGACAGTTGAACCGTCTGCACAGGTGGATGGTCGATTGTGCCCAATCGACTGCAGTGCCCCGGACGCAACTATGGTCGATTGTGACCCAATCGACTGCAGTACCCCGGGCGCCACTATGGTCGATTGTGCCCAATCGACCAGTCATGGACCACAGGCCACTATGCGCACTTGAGCACAGTGAAGTCCATGTGAACGCTCGTGACCTCAACTCGTATATACGCGTGCCACTGATGTCCAAGTCACCTGTCCTGTCTGATTCCAGTTTCTCGACAGTCGAACCGTCTGCACAGGTGGATGGTCGATTGGGCCCAATCGACTGCAGTACCCCGGGCGCCACGATGGTCGATTGTAACCCAATCGACTGCAGTACCCCGGGCGCCACGATGGTCGATTGTAACCCAATCGACTGCAGTACCCCGGGCGCCACTATGGTCGATTGTAACCCAATCGACCGCAGTACCCCGGGCGCCACTATGGTCGATTGTACCCAATCGACTACAGCACCCGGGACGCCACGATGGTCGATTGGGCCCAATCGACCAGCCATGGGCCACAACCCTCGTGCCTCACAGTGGACGATACTGTGTCAATGTCGTAGGCAAGATCTTCCGCATATGTGCATATTACTATCCCATCGTGTACGTGTCCCACACAACTCCATCCTGGACGCCCTCAGCAGTCCTCCCACTCCTGGACCTCTCATGCGGGTGCTGGAGAGGACATCTCCCTTGGCGCGCATGGGAGGTCCGCAGGACGTCCTGCAAGGTGAACGGCTTAGATTACGTCATTTCGGCTTGAACCGCCGCCGACGTGACGTCACTCGACGCGGCTTATGCGCGTCACCTGCCCACTACTCAGGTCATCCCAGTGACGACCTCTATGAGTCATCGAACTCGTGGTACTGGCATGAGGGCGTCCCGCTGTGCCAGGGCGGCTTCAGGCCGCCCTCCCGGTGACACCAATTGGTCGTCGTGCCATCCTCCAGGCGTCCTTCTGGAAATCTGGGCAAAGGACGTCCCGAAAGTGCTGGCAGCATTCTCATAGTGTTTGCGCACACGTGCACTATCGACGAGGAAGAAGATACACTGGACACTGCCGGCTACAGAACTGACACAGGCTACCGTGACTAGTTTCGGCCGTTGCCAATAGCCGCATCGAACAGATGGTGTGTATACACAGTGATAGATCTAGGACTCAGCAGCGCCGAGGCAACAGACAGATGGTGTGCAGTTCAGCAGTCAATGGCGATCACAAGCATAGGGCTTGTTATATAGTCCTCGAGGGTGTAGCTATCTCAACCTGCTTTTTTTCATCACTAGATTGAGAAACAACATGAGATCGGATGACGGGATCTGCGTGTCCAAAAGGCCCACAGGCGTGAGCAAGGCGCGCAGCACGCAAGTAAGAATGCATGCATAGCAGCATCTCATCCTACGAAACACGCAGCCGCATGCTACATTTGCGCACACGTGCACCCGAGCATGCGCACAAACCCACTGAACTAGCAAGATCAGTGTCGGCGCACAGGAAGAGCTCCGGGACTTCTCTGACAGTGACGCTGAAGAGTACTGCTCTAGACGCGGCACGGCTAGATGTATACAAGCATGCACGCATATGCATGGACGGAGGACATGCTGCGATTTGCAGGGATTTCTGTGTGGTATATTACACGGAGATGAACGCAAGCTAGATCGTAAGATCTAGAGCCCGGCAGCGAGGGCAACAGGAGGAAAGCAGCTGCGCGCCGCTAGCCAACCAAAACCCCGGAAGCAGGCAGCAACAAGCAGCAACAGTACTGCACGGCTTGACCGTGACCTCAGTGGAGCGTGCCACCGTGTGCCACAGCTGCCAACAGGACACTTTTGCAACAGCCTCTGCACGACTGGTTGAAACAACCGTCTGTGTTGCTTGTGATTGCTTCCTGTCTTGCTTATCTTTGTCCCTCCTGTTCTCCTCGGCGTTGCTGAGGCCTAGATCTATCGCAGTTTAACACACCTGGTTGAAACAACCGCTGCGTGCGGTCCTCCGACGCGCAACCTCCAGTCGAGCGTCTATGGATCGATGACATAACCACAAGAAAACAAAAACCGATCGGGCATCATGCCAAACCCAAACGGGCATCGGCCACAGCACCCCAGCCCAGCGGACAGGGGCGGAAGAATGGTCAACATGCTCAAACACAGCTGACAGGGCAGCAGAGGGGGCACATGCGGGCTCAAGCAATGCGCAAAGCTCAGACGACCATAAACGCAGCCGGGCCCAACGCGGCAGCCACACAGCGGGCACAGCAACGGGCGCAGACGCGCACGAGGCGGAAATTCGAGAAGCCGTGCCTGCCAGGCAAGCGGCCACAAAGCGACAGCAGAGGATACGCGTGGGCTAAACGACACTCGAAGGCAGCGCAGCCGCGGCATCAAAAAGGAAAGGCACAGTGCACGCAGTCAAAACACCATCAAACCGGCGCATTTGGAAAAGCACGGTCGACGACAGCACATGTAGCCACGTCACCCGCTACAGCACGCATGAGATCACACAGGAGACAGGCAACGCCTCGACAAATCACAGAAGGGTGAACACAAGGGGGTGGACTGTGGGCGAACGCGTCCACGACGCATTGTATGCCCCCTGGTGTGGCGGCCAAACCACTTCATACTTGCTCGCATGCCGTCGTGGAGTTTGTGGATTCTGTCGTAAACCAGTGGACCGCAGCCCTAAGGGCACTGTGGGATCCCGTGCATGCCGTAGCCATGCGCAGGGGTTGGTGCTGTCACATACCTAGCTGGTGTATAGGTATCTGCCGGTGACAGCTCCAATGTCTCCGTTGGATGGATCGCACGTGAGTCTTAGCAGAAGAAGAGTGATTACACTACGATCTGTAGAGCCTATATAAGCGTTCAATCAACGTCTCATACGGATACGATCAGAATCAATGTCTGCTTGCATGCAGTCTGCATGCATTGCTCGTGCATATGGACAGCCATCGGTGCATGGCTTCCATAGCCACTCCGGAACAGCACCGCAGCATACATCTGTAACGTATCTCAGTACTCCGGAACAGCACCGTGTATCCACTCCATGCATGGTGACCGTAGTCCTGTGCATGGCTGGATCATGACAGATTCGCGGTGCCCATAGGCATGTAGCTGGAAAATGTTCGTAATTGCAATGACACATGTCGGAGTGGCCACAACAAAAGTTGGGGTTCAGCATTCTTCTGTGTTTGGTGGTCATCCGCCAGGGTTGTCTTGCTCACCATTGCGCACCAGCACAGGTCAACTGGGTCAAGGTGAACTGCCCGTGAGACTTCCGAGTCGTGGCGGCTGTGCTGACTCGACACACGGTCTCCTCAGAGAGTTTGTAATCTGCCGGTGGCCGCTGCACCACGCTTCGATCTGGAGCTGCTACGGCGGATCCTGAAACATATTCGCACGTACACGCCCGCCGCCATGCCAGTGGTCCTGCGCGGAACAGCGTGCCGGGACCGCGCCGGTGTACTGCTCGGAAGGGGGGAGCGTGCATCCACCTGACGCCGCTTCTCATGGGTATATGTGGCCCCCGGCATCGGTGGGGCGTCGCAATGGTTGGCATGAGTGTTGCCGGGAGGCTGGGCGCACCGAAATAGTGCCGACACCCACGCAGCTGCGGGAGGGGCTCTGCCCAAGCAGGCCGTGCTCCATGCTTTGCGTGGTGTGGCACGCACGCACTCACGCACGCACGCAAAACGTATGAACCGAGCGCAGCACCACGCAGTACCACACAGTCCACACGATCCTCGGACCAGTGCCTCGCGGCCTCAGAGATGGCCGTAGCGCGCGCCGGCGCGCCCATCCAGACTGCTAGTTTCGAGTCGGCGACCGCTTGTAGGTCCGACGCGTGCTGACTGTGTGTTTGGTGTGCGCGTGGGCTGCGTGGTACTGCGCGGTGTGCGAGCGTCTGCTTTCAAGCTGGCGCTATTTCGTTCTGGCATTTGCTCGTGCGGCGCGTGCCCTTGGTGCTTACGGTGGCCGGTTTGTCTGCTTGCTTGTTGCCTGGTCTGTTGCCTCGACGCTGCTGAGTCCTAGATCTATCACTGTGTAACACAGTCCACACGCACACCAGATACAGTCAGCACGCTCCAGGCCCACTGTTGGGCGCCGACTCGACACTAGCAGTCTACACGGGCGCGCAGCCGCGTGCTACGGCCATCTCCAAGGCCGCAAGGGACCGGTCCCATGGGCCTCAGCCACAGCCAGCGCGGCAGTACAAACAGTGTCTGGGAAGGAAGGCACAGGAGAAATGGCGGAGGGGTGCGGGGAGAAGGGAAGAGGAAGGGACGAGGAGGGACGGGGGAGCCGGGAGGGAGGGGTCACTACAAGGACGGTGGACATCCTGAGAGGATGTCCTCAACATCATCCTGGACAACATCCTGGAAAAGGGAAAGGATGTATAGTAGGACGTCATGCTGAACTTGCGAGGAGTTCCTGCCCAGCCCAGGACTCATGGATGGACGTGCAAGGACGGCTGCCAGGACATCCGACCTGCGACGCCAGGACCTCACCCGTGTAAGCAGCACGTCCGCAGGACGTCTTGGGTTAAATTCGCAGGATCCTGGCGGGCAATCAGGATCCCGGGCTCAAGTCAGGATCCTGAATAGGCGGGCCGTCAGGCCGTCAGACAGGATGTCCTGGCGTCGCAGGGACTCCCGAGGATGTCTTGGGTTAGTGTACCAGGACCGTTCGATGCAGACGGGATCCTGGCGGGATACACAGGACAAGCTTGCAGTTGCTGGGATACCATGACATGACGTCCTGGTGAAAAACGGCAGGACTCGTAGCCATAGCCAGTGTTGGAAGTCATGACCTCATGGGTTTACACATGAGGATTCCTGGTGAGTGCCAGGCCAACATATCATGACATGCTGGGTTTACACAGCATGCCTCCTGGTCGGGGCCAGTACAGCTGCACATGTGCACCTCAGGCTGCCAAGGTGGCCTGGAACTGCCACTCGCAACAATGCGTGGCCCTGCTATGGATGCCCTCTCTCATAGGGGGTCATCACGACTACTCTGCTCATGCGCTCTTCAGTGCTTCCCACACAATCTAGACTACACCACACTACAGGCAGTGCAGCGCTGTTCAGAGTTGTGGCGGTCCCTTTACCTTATGGCTC
Organism: Ulva mutabilis; assembly: GCA_900538255.1. Classification (NCBI taxonomy): domain Eukaryota; kingdom Viridiplantae; phylum Chlorophyta; class Ulvophyceae; order Ulvales; family Ulvaceae; genus Ulva; species Ulva mutabilis. The sequence goes on along the minus strand of UNSF01000200.1, from coordinate 87,520 downwards.
CAGACACGAGCTCTGAACAAAAGTGTCGCTGGCGCCCTCTACATGTCAGGCAGCTGAGAATGTCAGAGGACTGCTAAGGGGACTTGAAACTTGACTAGACCCTCTTGCTGGCACCATTGGAGAGGTATGCGCCGCTACAGACGTCTACCCGGTACACACTATCTTCAGAAGTTTGCCACCGTCAGATCAGCCACTGGCAGTCGACGCCTCACTCTCAAGCTGCTGTAAGATACCCTGCATTGATACACGCGCATCCATACAACAGATCGAGCCCGATGTATGTATGTCTTGAAGGCACTCGGCCACTGCACATGTACATGCGTGTACATTATGTACCGCAGCTGCGCAGCACCACGCGTACAAGTGCATGCATGTGCGCTGAGGATTGCACACCTTTGCGTTCGAGAAGGTATCCTTGCCGGTTTGCGTCGCCCCTGCCTCCTCCAGCGGCTCATCAGCTGCAGCTGTTCTGCAAGTTTGTGGACTTCCAGGCCATCGCCTGCTTTCTTGGATAGAGTATACGTAGGGTCTATGTCATGGGTTGAGGAGGGCACTCAGCGTGGTGGCAGACTCAGCCTGCACCACAGGCAATCTCATGCATGCATAGGTTGGTGTACCTCAGGCTGTGGTAATCAAAGCCTACGCGAGCATATGGCCTGTCATGCACAGGTCTGCACACGAAGGGGATTAGTTCATCTGCCGGCCTCACCTGTGCGGGTCGATCTGACGTTGCCGCCATGCTTGCAGCTGAGGCCAGGTCCGGGCCTGCTGTCAGATTCAATAGAACGGCTCACTGCGCGGTCTGCGTGTGCACAACTCATCGGCTTGGACGTCACCGCTTTACTGTGCGGGGTCATGCGTTGTGTGCTACAGCCGTCGGCACACTGCCTTGCTGGACCAGCGTGGAGCTGCATGTGGTCGGCTTGCCGGGTACCTACCCACCTGCAGATGTCTGGGGCACCTTATGTTGGGCCACATCGGTGTCCAACCCGGCATATGGGCCCCATACTACCATGCATGCGTCCAGTCGCATCTACCAGTGGCAGTGTCCGTCGTCATACCTGACTATTATCCCTACTTCCAGTTGTGGAGTCTTCATAGCGTTTCCCAGAGGCTTCAGCTGCACCCTGTCTCGGGGAACCTCTCGTCTGATGCCCACTGCGCATCCTGTGGGATATGATGTCCCACTGTACTTACTGGGGACGTCACGACTTGCCGAAAATCGCCCATCCTTGGGCAAGCAGGCTGTTTCCCTTGCTGGCCAGCATGCTGATCAAATAAAGCCTGCATGCACCGGCGGCCTCTTAGAGTGAGGCCCCAAGTTGATCCGCCCAGGGCACCTGCAGCTGATCCTTTTGCAAGGCAATGTTACACGCCTGTGATCGCTGAAAGCACCTCAATATGATCGGATGCCGATATCGATGTGAGCGTGAGATATCTGTGCAAAAGGTACATCTTACTGTCACATTGTGATGGCTGAAGGCCTAATCAGCGCCGAGCGAACAGAGCAGGGCACAAGCTCAAGCACGTTGGCCACAGTCAGCGTTGCCGCTGCAGCATGTGACTAGGCAAGGTGATGAAACGCTTCGTACTCTGACTACCTGACACGCAAGTATTGCTCACAAAGGTCTGAGTCATATGCATAGTACCCTGAATGCGAATGCGCTCTCCAAAAACAAGGAGCCAGTTGTGGTACAATGGTGTTTGACACAAGCGTGCCTTGAGCACAATCATTCAATCATGATGGTTCATGACACGAGCATGTCTTAAGGATCCAATAGCAGTTCTGCTAGAGGCCTATTAGGAACACACTGCAATTGGTGGATGGGCATTGCTGACATACACGCGATCCACCTGATCCCGCATATGCATGGCCGTAACAAGAAATGGCTGCCTGTGTGTTACACAATGATAGATCTAGGACCCAGCAGCGCCGAGGCAACAGACCAGGACCAGGCAACACGCAAACAGACAGACAGGCCACCGCAAGCACCAAGGCTACTCTCCGCCTGTGTGCGGTTTGTAATCAGCTGCATCAATTGCATACCTTGGTGGCAGTGAACCCTCATGCTCGCGCACGCCACAAGCGATTGGGCATGCAAGTGCCCTTGCATGCCCATGCGCACCTGCAGCCACAGGGCACGCAAGTGCACTTGCGTGCCCTGCGCACCTGCAGCCACAGGGCACGCAAGTGCACTTGCGTGCCCCTGCGCACCTGCAGCCACAGGGCACGCAAGTGCACTTGCGTGGCCCTGCGCACCTGCAGCCACAGGGCACTTGCGTGCTCTTGCAGCCACAAGGCACCGAAATCTACCTTGGCGCTCCACTCACGATGTACATACCGCCTCGACAGTTGGCCATAGCTGACCCAGCCACATACAGGTACGTGAGACAATCTCTCCCGAAATAAATCACGATGTATCACGGATTATATCTATGTACGAGGTACTGCGCGCGTGACGAAGTTTCGAATCCGAATTGCACAGCCGCCACCGACGTCCTACATCTATCACAGTGCAACACACAGCAGCCGCAGCGAAGCTGAGAGCAGCGCCATACATCAAACATGTCACGTTTGTATAGGATAAATCCATGAAATCGTGATTGAAAGCATTTGCAGTGCAAACGACTCTGTGTTACACGGAGATGAACGCAACAGCCCGGCAGCGAGGGCAACAGCAGGAAAGCAGACGGCCAAAACCCCCGAAAGCAGACAAAAGTAAACGACTCTGTGTATGGCCATGGTGCAAAACTAATCGCATGTGCACGTACGCGTGCTGATCGCGACAGCTACGATGGGTGATGCAGGTCGACTGCCTACGCAAGGCCCGATGGATCGAGCTGGCAGCCCGTGAGTTAACCGGTATTGTACGCCTGCTCGATTAGTGGTCATGTTTTATATGATTGGGTCGTGACACGCAGTTGGGGACGCACGCTCCAGATATCTCGCCCAGCCTTTTGTCCCTTCAAGGGCAAGTTGCCCTCACGGCGAGTCCCACCGGCAGCAGAGCATTAAATCTATCGTTACCGATGTCTTTGTATTTGTTATGTATCTTCGCTGTTAGTCGAATGGCGTCTGCATTCACTTTTCACACGGTCAACGTTGAGTACGCAATCGAACGGATATCGATTAATATTCATCCTCCGTCAGCGAGCTGATCATGACCGGATGGCTCACCATTTCATCCTGCTCTCATAGTGTGGGTGATGGCTCCGTACTTCACGTCAACGCTGTGCTGTGGATGGGGACGCTGGTGAGCAGCCCGGCTTTCGATGGACAGGGTGGGCGCACCGTTACGTACCAGCAGCCTTGAACAGGCTATCTCCAGATATGACCACTTTCTGAAACGCTCCGTTGGATGAGCTTGAAGCCAGGACTCTCTCTGGACGTCATCACCTTCTCCGGATACCTGGCGACGCATAGCAATTGGATGCGTGGTGTTACCTTTTGCGGGTCCAGATACAGAGCCTCCGCACAGGCGCATTCCAGAAATACGTATACAACATCCAGATACATTCATATCAATGAAATAAAGTTCACAAGCGCGCTACCAGTGCAAGATGTCAGCGGATTGCCCCACAGAAGGCTTGGCGTCTGACACACTCCGAGAACCGAGCTATGACGAGAACCTCCAAACATAACTATCTCAGGAATCAAGTATTTCGTACCATGGATCTTACTCGTGGATGTCTTCTTGCAAGGCGGTCTCCGATGCGGCGCACAAGTACGACATGCTGCGGCAGTCTAGTTCAACCAAAAGGGGCCCTCGGTCTATCTCGTGAGTAGTGGCCACCGGTGGATGTGCCACTCACGTGCACGACGCGTGATCTGAGAGGTATGCCCGTAGCATCTATGTAACATGAACACTGACCAAGCCCTTGCATACCGAGCCAGTTGATGCTTATTCTTTGCGGCTATCCATGACCATGGTGCACTGGCAGCAAGCGTCGACGAAATGACGACCGCACGTACTCTCGTGGAGAGTGTGCGCATGCAGCTGGGTGCTTTCCGGACTGTCCGACAGCGCATTGAGGCAAATATATTATAACAGCTGAAGTACTTTTTATTTCAATTCCTGTATGGCTCCCTCGGGGGAGAGTGTGCCTGTAATAGCAAGCCGCCACGTGCACATGTACAGGCTCAGACCTGCAGCCAACTACACCAGATCTAGACCATGCCCACTGGCATGAAATCTGTGCATGCACAGCGCATGGGCACATGCAAATCGGACAGATATCACTCTACATGTATCCATGACAGCAGGAGCGCTAGCTACCGCGCAAGGTAATTGTATTGAGAAATTGGACAGTTTGGGTACTACTAGTACTGGAGGGCCGACGTACTTCTTGCGCCAGCTGAGCTTCTGAAGAGTCTGAAGTCTGGGGATCACTGTGATCATGACCGCTACCCAGTAGGTCACCCTTGAGTAGTACTAGTAACAGAACAAATATGTTGGGGATGAGGGTGCTGTCCCACCTGTGGGTGCTGTCCGACATCCGAGTCTCCAACATGTACATGATATCTCATGCTGTATCCGCTGGCCTTCCAAGGCCACAAGGTCCATTCCATGCTCGAGCTCACCCTGAATTCGTAGTGCGCCCACAAGAACTATCCGAGCATGACAACCCGTCCAATGCAGGCCTGCTCTGCGGGTTGTCATGCATATGGCCGCTGCGTAAGCCTTCAGCTTGAGACCTGCCCAGCCGGTGGGACCGGCCGCGAGAACAACATTGCAGTCACCATCGACAATTACCAACGCTATGATGGGATGCCTGGCATCAGCGACGATGAGGAGTGGGGTGCCCAAACTCAGCGCGCAGCTTTGGCCCGCAATGCCGTCAGGTTGGCACCACATGTGTTTTGCAACGCTGTGGACATTAGGCAGTGCAAACCAGTTGCGACTTGGGGTGCCTGCGTGCAGCACATCTCAGGAGATGCGCTAGGCGTGCCTGGGAGGTGCTGCATGCGGCACTGCACACGTGCATTCAGTGTGTCTGGGCTGCACCGCCCTGCAGCACTCTGTGCCGGGTGATGCCTAGACACATCTCAGGAGATGCGCTAGGCATGTCTGGGAGGTGCTGCATGTGGCAGTAAGCACGCGCATGCTGTGTGTCTGGGCTGCACCGCCCTACAGCGCTCTGTGCCGGGTGATGCCTAGACACATCTCAGGAGATGCGCTAGGCGTGCCTGGGAGGTGCTGCATGCGGCACTGCACACGTGCATCCAGTGTGTCTGGGCTGCACCGCCCTGCAGCACTCTGTGCCGGGTGATGCCTAGACACATCTCAGGAGATGCGCTAGGCGTGCCTGGGAGGTGCTGCATGCGGCACTGCACACGTGCATTCAGTGTGTCTGGGCTGCACCGCCCTGCAGCACTCTGTGCCGGGTGATGCCTAGACACATCTCAGGAGATGCGCTAGGCGTGCCTGGGAGGTGCTGCATGCGGCACTGCACACGTGCATTCAGTGTGTCTGGGCTGCACCGCCCTGCAGCACTCTGTGCCGGGTGATGCCTAGACACATCTCAGGAGATGCGCTAGGCATGTCTGGGAGGTGCTGCATGTGGCAGTAAGCACGCGCATGCTGTGTGTCTGGGCTGCACCGCCCTGCGGCGCTTTGTGCCGGGTGATGCCTAGACACATCTCAGAAGATGCGCTAGGCATGTCTGGGAGGTGCTGCATGTGGCAGTAAGCACGCGCATGCTGTGTGTCTGGGCTGCACCGCCCTACAGCGCTCTGTGCCGGGTGATGCCTAGACACATCTCAGGAGATGCGCTAGGCATGTCTGGGAGGTGCTGCATGTGGCAGTAAGCACGCGCATGCTGTGTGTCTGGGCTGCACCGCCCTACAGCGCTCTGTGCCGGGTGATGCCTAGACACATCTCAGGAGATGCGCTAGGCGTGCCTGGGAGGTGCTGCATGCGGCACTGCGCACGTGCATGCTGAGTGTCTGGGCTGCACTGCCCTACAGCGCTCTGTGCCGGGTGATGCCTAGACACATCTCAGGAGATGCGCTAGTCGTGCCTGGGAGGTGCTGCATGCGGCACTGCACACGTGCATTCAGTGTGTCTGGGCTGCACCGCCCTGCAGCACTCTGTGCCGGGTGATGCCTAGACACATCTCAGGAGATGCGCTAGGCGTGCCTGGGAGGTGCTGCATGCGGCACTGCACACGTGCATTCAGTGTGTCTGGGCTGCACCGCCCTGCAGCACTCTGTGCCGGGTGATGCCTAGACACATCTCAGGAGATGCGCTAGGCATGTCTGGGAGGTGCTGCATGTGGCAGTAAGCACGCGCATGCTGTGTGTCTGGGCTGCACCGCCCTGCGGCGCTTTGTGCCGGGTGATGCCTAGACACATCTCAGAAGATGCGCTAGGCATGTCTGGGAGGTGCTGCATGTGGCAGTAAGCACGCGCATGCTGTGTGTCTGGGCTGCACCGCCCTACAGCGCTCTGTGCCGGGTGATGCCTAGACACATCTCAGGAGATGCGCTAGGCATGTCTGGGAGGTGCTGCATGTGGCAGTAAGCACGCGCATGCTGTGTGTCTGGGCTGCACCGCCCTACAGCGCTCTGTGCCGGGTGATGCCTAGACACATCTCAGGAGATGCGCTAGGCGTGCCTGGGAGGTGCTGCATGCGGCACTGCGCACGTGCATGCTGAGTGTCTGGGCTGCACTGCCCTACAGCGCTCTGTGCCGGGTGATGCCTAGACACATCTCAGGAGATGCGCTAGGCGTGCCTGGGAGGTGCTGCATGCGGCACTGCGCACGTGCATGCTGAGTGTCTGGGCTGCACTGCCCTACAGCGCTCTGTGCCGGGTGATGCCTAGACACATCTCAGGAGATGCGCTAGGCGTGCCTGGGAGGTGCTGCATGCGGCACTGCACACGTGCATTCAGTGTGTCTGGGCTGCACTGCCCTGCAGCACTCTGTGCCGGGTGATGCCTAGACACATCTCAGGAGATGCGCTAGGCGTGCCTGGGAGGTGCTGCATGCGGCACTGCACACGTGCATTCAGTGTGTCTGGGCTGCACCGCCCTGCAGCACTCTGTGCCGGGTGATGCCTAGACACATCTCAGGAGATGCGCTAGGCATGTCTGGGAGGTGCTGCATGTGGCAGTAAGCACGCGCATGCTGTGTGTCTGGGCTGCACCGCCCTGCGGCGCTTTGTGCCGGGTGATGCCTAGACACATCTCAGGAGATGCGCTAGGCATGTCTGGGAGGTGCTGCATGTGGCAGTAAGCACGCGCATGCTGTGTGTCTGGGCTGCACCGCCCTACAGCGCTCTGTGCCGGGTGATGCCTAGACACATCTCAGGAAGATGCCGCTAGGCATGTCTGGGAGGTGCTGCATGTGGCAGTAAGCACGCGCATGCTGTGTGTCTGGGCTGCACCGCCCTACAGCGCTCTGTGCCGGGTGATGCCTAGACACATCTCAGGAGATGCGCTAGGCGTGCCTGGGAGGTGCTGCATGCGGCACTGCGCACGTGCATGCTGAGTGTCTGGGCTGCACTGCCCTACAGCGCTCTGTGCCGGGTGATGCCTAGACACATCTCAGGAGATGCGCTAGGCGTGCCTGGGAGGTGCTGCATGCGGCACTGCACACGTGCATTCAGTGTGTCTGGGCTGCACCGCCCTGCAGCACTCTGTGCGGGTGATGCCTAGGACACATCTCAGGAGATGCGCTACGCGTGCCTGGGAGGTGCTGCATGCGGCACTGCACACGTGCATTCAGTGTGTCTGGGCTGCACCGCCCTGCAGCACTCTGTGCCGGGTGATGCCTAGACACATCTCAGGAGATGCGCTAGGCGTGCCTGGGAGGTGCTGCATGCGGCACTGCACACGTGCATTCAGTGTGTCTGGGCTGCACCGCCCTGCAGTACTCTGTGCCGGGTGATGCCTAGACACATCTCAGGAGATGCGCTAGGCGTGCCTGGGAGGTGCTGCATGCGGCACTGCACACGTGCATTCAGTGTGTCTGGGCTGCACCGCCCTGCAGCACTCTGTGCCGGGTGATGCCTAGACACATCTCAGGAGATGCGCTAGGCGTGCCTGGGAGGTGCTGCATGCGGCACTGCACACGTGCATTCAGTGTGTCTGGCTGCACCGCCCTGCCAGCACTCTGTGCCGGGTGATGCCTAGACACATCTCAGGAGATGCGCTAGGCGTGCCTGGGAGGTGCTGCATGCGGCACTGCACACGTGCATCCAGTGTGTCTGGGCTGCACCGCCCTGCAGCACTCTGTGCCGGGTGATGCCTAGACACATCTCAGGAGATGCGTAGGCGTGGCCTGGGAGGTGCTGCATGCGGCACTGCACACGTGCATTCAGTGTGTCTGGGCTGCACCGCCCTGCAGCACTCTGTGCCGGGTGATGCCTAGACACATCTCAGGAGATGCGCTAGGCGTGCCTGGGAGGTGCTGCATGCGGCAGTAAGCACGCGCATTCAGTGTGTCTGGGCTGCACCGCCCTGCAGCACTCTGTGCCGGGTGATGCCTAGACACATCTCAGGAGATGCGCTAGGCGTGCCTGGGAGGTGCTGCATGCGGCACTGCGCACACGTGCATGCTGAGTGTCTGGGCTGCACCGCCCTACAGCGCTCTGTGCCGGGTGATGCCTAGACACATCTCAGGAGATGCGCTAGGCGTGCCTGGGAGGTGCTGCATGCGGCACTGCACACGTGCATTCAGTGTGTCTGGGCTGCACCGCCCTGCAGCACTCTGTGCCGGGTGATGCCTAGACACATCTCAGGAGATGCGCTAGGCGTGCCTGGGAGGTGCTGCATGCGGCACTGCACACGTGCATTCAGTGTGTCTGGGCTGCACCGCCCTGCAGCACTCTGTGCCGGGTGATGCCTAGACACATCTCAGGAGATGCGCTAGGCGTGCCTGGGAGGTGCTGCATGTGGCGTGCACACGTGCATTCAGTGTGTCTGGGCTGCACCGCCCTGCAGCACTCTGTGCCGGGTGATGCCTAGACACATCTCAGGAGATGCGCTAGGCGTGCCTGGGAGGTGCTGCATGCGGCACTGCACGCGTGCTTCAGTGTGTCTGGGCTGCACCGCCCTGCAGCACTCTGTGCCGGGTGATGCCTAGACACATCTCAGGAGATGCGCTAGGCGTGCCTGGGAGGTGCTGCATGCGGCACTGCACACGTGCATGCTGTGTGTCTGGGCTGCACCGCCCTGCAGCACTCTGTGCCGGTGATGCCTAGACACATCTCAGGAGATGCGCTAGGCGTGCCTGGGAGGTGCTGCATGCGGCACTGCACACGTGCATTCAGTGTGTCTGGGCTGCACCGCCCTGCAGCGCTCTCTGTGCCGGGTGATGCCTAGACACATCTCAGGAGATGCGCTAGGCGTGCCTGGGAGGTGCTGCATGCGGCACTGCACACGTGCATTCAGTGTGTCTGGGCTGCACCGCCCTGCAGCACTCTGTGCCGGGTGATGCCTAGACACATCTCAGGAGATGCGCTAGGCATGTCTGGGAGGTGCTGCATGTGGCAGTAAGCACGCGCATGCTGTGTGTCTGGGCTGCACCGCCCTGCAGCGCTCTTGTGCCGGGTGATGCCTAGACACATCTCAGGAGATGCGCTAGGCGTGCCTGGGAGGTGCTGCATGCGGCACTGCACACGTGCATTCAGTGTGTCTGGGCTGCACCGCCCTGCAGCACTCTGTGCCGGGTGATGCCTAGACACATCTCAGGAGATGCGCTAGGCGTGCCTGGGAGGTGCTGCATGCAGGCAGCACGCGCATGCTGTGTGTCTGGGCTGCACCGCCCTGCAGCACTCTGTGCCGGGTGATGCCTAGACACATCTCAGGAGATGCGCTAGGCGTGTCTGGGAGGTGCTGCATGCGGCACTGCACACGCGCATGCAGTGTGTCTGGGCTGCACCGCCCTGCGGCGCTTGTGCCGGGTGATGCCTAGACACATCTCAGGAGATGCGCTAGGCGTGCCTGGGAGGTGCTGCATGCGGCACTAAGCACGCGCATTGCTGTGTGTCTGGGCTGCACCGCCCTGCAGCACTCTGTGCCGGGTGATGCCTAGACACATCTCAGGAGATGCGCTAGGCGTGCCTGGGAGGTGCTGCATGCGGCACTGCACACGTGCATTCTGTGTCTGGGCTGCACCGCCCTGCAGCACTCTGTGCCGGGTGATGCCTAGACACATCTCAGGAGATGCGCTAGGCGTGCCTGGGAGGTGCTGCATGCGGCACTGNGCAGTCACTACAAGGACGGTGGACATCCTGAGAGGATGTCCTCAACATCATCCTGGACAACATCCTGGAACAAGGGACAGGATGTATAGTAGGACGTCATGCTGAACTTGCGAGGAGTTCCTGCCCAGCCCAGGACTCATGGATGGACGTGCAAGGACGGCTGCCAGGACATCCGACCTGCGACGCCAGGACCTCACCCGTGTAAGCAGCACGTCCGCAGGACGTCTTGGGTTAAATTCGCAGGATCCTGGCGGGCAATCAGGATCCCGGGCTCAATCAGGATCCGGGCTCAAGTCAGGATCCTGAATAGGCGGGCCGTCAGGCCGTCAGACAGGATGTCCTGGCGTCGCAGGGACTCCCGAGGATGTCTTGGGTTAGTGTACCAGGACCGTTCGATGCAGACGGGATCCTGGCGGGATACACAGGACAAGCTTGCAGTTGCTGGGATACCATGACATGACGTCCTGGTGAAAAACGGCAGGACTCGTAGCCATAGCCAGTGTTGGAAGTCATGACCTCATGGGTTTACACATGAGGACTCCTGGTGAGTGCCAGGCCAACATATCATGACATGCTGGGTTTACACAGCATGCCTCCTGGTCGCGGCCAGTACAGCTGCACATGTGCACCTCAGGCTGCCAAGGTGGCCTGGAACTGCCACTCGCAACAATGCGTGGCCCTGCTATGGATGCCCTCTCTCATAGGGGGTCATCACGACTACTCTGCTCATGCGCTCTTCAGTGCTTCCCACACAATCTAGACTACACCACACTACAGGCAGTGCAGCGCTGTTCAGAGTTGTGGCGGTCCCTTTACCTTATGGCTCCAGACACGAGCTCTGAACAAAAGTGTCGCTGGCGCCCTCTACATGTCAGGCAGCTGAGAATGTCAGAGGACTGCTAAGGGGACTTGAAACTTGACTAGACCCTCTTGCTGGCACCATTGGAGAGGTATGCGCCGCTACAGACGTCTACCCGGTACACACTATCTTCAGAAGTTTGCCACCGTCAGATCAGCCACTGGCAGTCGACGCCTCACTCTCAAGCTGCTGTAAGATACCCTGCATTGATACACGCGCATCCATACAACAGATCGAGCCCGATGTATGTATGTCTTGAAGGCACTCGGCCACTGCACATGTACATGCGTGTACATTATGTACCGCAGCTGCGCAGCACCACGCGTACAAGTGCATGCATGTGCGCTGAGGATTGCACACCTTTGCGTTCGAGAAGGTATCCTTGCCGGTTTGCGTCGCCCCTGCCTCCTCCAGCGGCTCATCAGCTGCAGCTGTTCTGCAAGTTTGTGGACTTCCAGGCCATCGCCTGCTTTCTTGGATAGAGTATACGTAGGGTCTATGTCATGGGTTGAGGAGGGCACTCAGCGTGGTGGCAGACTCAGCCTGCACCACAGGCAATCTCATGCATGCATAGGTTGGTGTACCTCAGGCTGTGGTAATCAAAGCCTACGCGAGCATATGGCCTGTCATGCACAGGTCTGCACACGAAGGGGATTAGTTCATCTGCCGGCCTCACCTGTGCGGGTCGATCTGACGTTGCCGCCATGCTTGCAGCTGAGGCCAGGTCCGGGCCTGCTGTCAGATTCAATAGAACGGCTCACTGCGCGGTCTGCGTGTGCACAACTCATCGGCTTGGACGTCACCGCTTTACTGTGCGGGGTCATGCGTTGTGTGCTACAGCCGTCGGCACACTGCCTTGCTGGACCAGCGTGGAGCTGCATGTGGTCGGCTTGCCGGGTACCTACCCACCTGCAGATGTCTGGGGCACCTTATGTTGGGCCACATCGGTGTCCAACCCGGCATATGGGCCCCATACTACCATGCATGCGTCCAGTCGCATCTACCAGTGGCAGTGTCCGTCGTCATACCTGACTATTATCCCTACTTCCAGTTGTGGAGTCTTCATAGCGTTTCCCAGAGGCTTCAGCTGCACCCTGTCTCGGGGAACCTCTCGTCTGATGCCCACTGCGCATCCTGTGGGATATGATGTCCCACTGTACTTACTGGGGACGTCACGACTTGCCGAAAATCGCCCATCCTTGGGCAAGCAGGCTGTTTCCCTTGCTGGCCAGCATGCTTATCAAATAAAGCCTGCATGCACCGGCGGCCTCTTAGAGTGAGGCCCCAAGTTGATCCGCCCAGGGCACCTGCAGCTGATCCTTTTGCAAGGCAATGTTACACGCCTGTGATCGCTGAAAGCACCTCAATATGATCGGATGCCGATATCGATGTGAGCGTGAGATATCTGTGCAAAAGGTACATCTTACTGTCACATTGTGATGGCTGAAGGCCTAATCAGCGCCGAGCGAACAGAGCAGGGCACAAGCTCAAGCACGTTGGCCACAGTCAGCGTTGCCGCTGCAGCATGTGACTAGGCAAGGTGATGAAACGCTTCCTACTCTGACTACCTGACACGCAAGTATTGCTCACAAAGGTCTGAGTCATATGCATAGTACCCTGAATGCGAATGCGCTCTCCAAAAACAAGGAGCCAGTTGTGGTACAATGGTGTTTGACACAAGCGTGCCTTGAGCACAATCATTCAATCATGATGGTTCATGACACGAGCATGTCTTAAGGATCCAATAGCAGTTCTGCTAGAGGCCTATTAGGAACACACTGCAATTGGTGGATGGGCATTGCTGACATACACACGATCCACCTGATCCCGCATATGCATGGCCGTAACAAGAAATGGCTGCCTGTGTGTTACACAATGATAGATCTAGGACCCAGCAGCGCCGAGGCAACAGACCAGGACCAGGCAACACGCAAACAGACAGACAGGCCACCGCAAGCACCAAGGCTACTCTCCGCCTGTGTGCGGTTTGTAATCAGCTGCATCAATTGCATACCTTGGTGGCAGTGAACCCTCATGCTCGCGCACGCCACAAGCGATTGGGCATGCAAGTGCCCTTGCATGCCCATGCGCACCTGCAGCCACAGGGCACGCAAGTGCACTTGCGTGGCCCTGCGCACCTGCAGCCACAGGGCACTTGCGTGCTCTTGCAGCCACAAGGCACCGAAATCTACCTTGGCGCTCCACTCACGATGTACATACCGCCTCGACAGTTGGCCATATATAGCTGACTATATAGCTGACCCAGCCACATACAGGTACGTGAGACAATCTCTCCCGAAATAAATCACGATGTATCACGGATTATATCTATGTACGAGGTACTGCGCGCGTGACGAAGTTTCGAATCCGAATTGCACAGCCGCCACCGACGTCCTACATCTATCACAGTGCAACACACAGCAGCCGCAGCGAAGCTGAGAGCAGCGCCATACATCAAACATGTCACGTTTGTATAGGATAAATCCATGAAATCGTGATTGAAAGCATTTGCAGTGCAAACGACTCTGTGTTACACGGAGATGAACGCAACAGCCCGGCAGCGAGGGCAACAGCAGGAAAGCAGACGGCCAAAACCCCCGAAAGCAGACAAAAGCAAACGACTCTGTGTATGGCCATGGTGCAAAACTAATCGCATGTGCACGTACGCGTGCTGATCGCGACAGCTACGATGGGTGATGCAGGTCGACTGCCTACGCAAGGCCCGATGGATCGAGCTGGCAGCCCGTGAGTTAACCGGTATTGTACGCCTGCTCGATTAGTGGTCATGTTTTATATGATTGGGTCGTGACACGCAGTTGGGGACGCACGCTCCAGATATCTCGCCCAGCCTTTTGTCCCTTCAAGGGCAAGTTGCCCTCACGGCGAGTCCCACCGGCAGCAGAGCATTAAATCTATCGTTACCGATGTCTTTGTATTTGTTATGTATCTTCGCTGTTAGTCGAATGGCGTCTGCATTCACTTTTCACACGGTCAACGTTGAGTACGCAATCGAACAAACGGATATCGATTAATATTCATCCTCCGTCAGCGAGCTGATCATGACCGGATGGCTCACCATTTCATCCTGCTCTCATAGTGTGGGTGATGGCTCCGTACTTCACGTCAACGCTGTGCTGTGGATGGGGACGCTGGTGAGCAGCCCGGCTTTCGATGGACAGGGTGGGCGCACCGTTACGTACCAGCAGCCTTGAACAGGCTATCTCCAGATATGACCACTTTCTGAAACGCTCCGTTGGATGAGCTTGAAGCCAGGACTCTCTCTGGACGTCATCACCTTCTCCGGATACCTGGCGACGCATAGCAATTGGATGCGTGGTGTTACCTTTTGCGGGTCCAGATACAGAGCCTCCGCACAGGCGCATTCCAGAAATACGTATACAACATCCAGATACATTCATATCAATGAAATAAAGCTCACAAGCGCGCTACCAGTGCAAGATGTCAGCGGATTGCCCCACAGAAGGCTTGGCGTCTGACACACTCCGAGAACCGAGCTATGACGAGAACCTCCAAACATAACTATCTCAGGAATCAAGTATTTCGTACCATGGATCTTACTCGTGGATGTCTTCTTGCAAGGCGGTCTCCGATGCGGCGCACAAGTACGACATGCCGCGGCAGTCTAGTTCAACCAAAAGGGGCCCTCGGTCTATCTCGTGAGTAGTGGCCACCGGTGGATGTGCCACTCACGTGCACGACGCGTGATCTGAGAGGTATGCCCGTAGCATCTATGTAACATGAACACTGACCAAGCCCTTGCATACCGAGCCAGTTGATGCTTATTCTTTGCGGCTATCCATGACCATGGTGCACTGGCAGCAAGCGTCGACGAAATGACGACCGCACGTACTCTCGGTGGAGAGTGTGCGCATGCAGCTGGGTGCTTTCCGGACTGTCCGACAGCGCATTGAGGCAAATATATTATAACAGCTGAAGTACTTTTTATTTCAATTCCTGTATGGCTCCCTCGGGGGAGAGTGTGCCTGTAATAGCAAGACGCCACGTGCACATGTACAGGCTCAGACCTGCAGCCAACTACACCAGATCTAGACCATGCCCACTGGCATGAAATCTGTGCATGCACAGCGCATGGGCACATGCAAATCGGACAGATATCACTCTACATGTATCCATGACAGCAGGAGCGCTAGCTACCGCGCAAGGTAATTGTATTGAGAAATTGGACAGTTTGGGTACTACTAGTACTGGAGGGCCGACGTACTTCTTGCGCCAGCTGAGCTTCTGAAGAGTCTGAAGTCTGGGGATCACTGTGATCATGACCGCTACCCAGTAGGTCACCCTTGAGTAGTACTAGTAACAGAACAAATATGTTGGGGATGAGGGTGCTGTCCCACCTGTGGGTGCTGTCCGACATCCGAGTCTCCAACATGTACATGATATCTCATGCTGTATCCGCTGGCCTTCCAAGGCCACAAGGTCCATTCCATGCTCGAGCTCACCCTGAATTCGTAGTGCGCCCACAAGAACTATCCGAGCATGACAACCCGTCCAATGCAGGCCTGCTCTGCGGGTTGTCATGCATATGGCCGCTGCGTAAGCCTTCAGCTTGAGACCTGCCCAGCCGGTGGGACCGGCCGCGAGACCAACATTGCAGTCACCATCGACAATTACCAACGCTATGATGGGATGCCTGGCATCAGCGACGATGAGGAGTGGGGTGCCCAAACTCAGCGCGCAGCTTTGGCCCGCAATGCCGTCAGGTTGGCACCACATGTGTTTTGCAACGCTGTGGACATTAGGCAGTGCAAACCAGTTGCGACTTGGGGTGCCTGCGTGCAGCACATCTCAGGAGATGCGCTAGGCATGTCTGGGAGGTGCTGCATGCAGCACTGCACACGTGCATTCAGTGTGTCTGGGCTGCACCGCCCTGCAGCACTCTGTGCCGGGTGATGCCTAGACACATCTCAGGAGATGCGCTAGGCGTGCCTGGGAGGTGCTGCATGCGGCACTGCACACGTGCATTCAGTGTGTCTGGGCTGCACCGCCCTGCAGCACTCTGTGCCGGGTGATGCCTAGACACATCTCAGGAGATGCGCTAGGCGTGCCTGGGAGGTGCTGCATGCGGCACTGCACACGTGCATTCAGTGTGTCTGGGCTG
This sequence comes from Ulva mutabilis, assembly GCA_900538255.1. Lineage (NCBI taxonomy): Eukaryota > Viridiplantae > Chlorophyta > Ulvophyceae > Ulvales > Ulvaceae > Ulva > Ulva mutabilis. The sequence continues at coordinate 71,310 of UNSF01000200.1, read as the reverse complement.
CACCGCCCTGCAGCACTCTGTGCCGGGTGATGCCTAGACACATCTCAGGAGATGCGCTAGGCATGTCTGGGAGGTGCTGCATGTGGCAGTAAGCACGCGCATGCTGTGTGTCTGGGCTGCACCGCCCTGCAGCGCTTTGTGCCGGGTGATGCCTAGACACATCTCAGGAGATGCGCTAGGCATGTCTGGGAGGTGCTGCATGTGGCAGTAAGCACGCGCATGCTGTGTGTCTGGGCTGCACCGCCCTGCAGCGCTCTGTGCCGGGTGATGCCTAGACACATCTCAGGAGATGCGCTAGGCGTGCCTGGGAGGTGCTGCATGCGGCACTGCACACGTGCATTCAGTGCTGGCTACACTGTGCACACGTGCATTCAGTGTGTCTGGGCTGCACCGCCCTGCAGCACTCTGTGCCGGGTGATGCCTAGACACATCTCAGGAGATGCGCTAGGCGTGCCTGGGAGGTGCTGCATGTGGCAGTAAGCACGCGCATGCTGTGTGTCTGGGCTGCACCGCCCTGCAGCGCTCTGTGCCGGGTGATGCCTAGACACATCTCAGGAGATGCGCTAGGCGTGCCTGGGAGGTGCTGCATGCGGCACTGCACACGTGCACAGTGAGCTAGCTATCACTGTGCACACTGCATTCAGTGTGTCTGGGCTGCACCGCCCTGCAGCACTCTGTGCCGGGTGATGCCTAGACACATCTCAGGAGATGCGCTAGGCGTGCCTGGGAGGTGCTGCATGCGGCACTGCACACGTGCATTCAGTGTGTCTGGGCTGCACCGCCCTGCAGCACTCTGTGCCGGGTGATGCCTAGACACATCTCAGGAGATGCGCTAGGCGTGCCTGGGAGGTGCTGCATGCGGCAGTAAGCACGCGCATGCTGTGTGTCTGGGCTGCACCGCCCTGCAGCACTTTGTGCCGGGTGATGCCTAGACACATCTCAGGAGATGCGCTAGGCGTGCCTGGGAGGTGCTGCATGCGGCACTGCACACGTGCATTCAGTGTGTCTGGGCTGCACCGCCCTGCAGCACTCTGTGCCGGGTGATGCCTAGACACATCTCAGGAGATGCGCTAGGCGTGCCTGGGAGGTGCTGCATGCGGCACTGCACACGTGCATTCAGTGTGTCTGGGCTGCACCGCCCTGCAGCACTCTGTGCCGGGTGATGCCTAGACACATCTCAGGAGATGCGCTAGGCATGTCTGGGAGGTGCTGCATGTGGCAGTAAGCACGCGCATGCTGTGTGTCTGGGCTGCACCGCCCTGCAGCGCTTTGTGCCGGGTGATGCCTAGACACATCTCAGGAGATGCGCTAGGCATGTCTGGGAGGTGCTGCATGTGGCAGTAAGCACGCGCATGCTGTGTGTCTGGGCTGCACCGCCCTGCAGCGCTTTGTGCCGGGTGATGCCTAGACACATCTCAGGAGATGCGCTAGGCGTGCCTGGGAGGTGCTGCATGCGGCACTGCACACGTGCATTCAGTGTGTCTGGGCTGCACCGCCCTGCAGCACTCTGTGCCGGGTGATGCCTAGACACATCTCAGGAGATGCGCTAGGCGTGTCTGGGAGGTGCTGCATGCGGCAGTAAGCACGCGCATGCTGTGTGTCTGGGCTGCACCGCCCTGCAGCGCTTTGTGCCGGGTGATGCCTAGACACATCTCAGGAGATGCGCTAGGCGTGCCTGGGAGGTGCTGCATGCGGCAGTAAGCACGCGCATGCTGTGTGTCTGGGCTGCACCGCCCTGCAGCGCTCTGTGCCGGGTGATGCCTAGACACATCTCAGGAGATGCGCTAGGCGTGCCTGGGAGGTGCTGCATGCGGCACTGCACACGTGCATTCAGTGTGTCTGGGCTGCACCGCCCTGCAGCACTCTGTGCCGGGTGATGCCTAGACACATCTCAGGAGATGCGCTAGGCGTGCTGGGAGGTGCTGCATGCGGCACTGCACACGTGCATTCAGTGTGTCTGGGCTGCACCGCCCTGCAGCACTCTGTGCCGGGTGATGCCTAGACACATCTCAGGAGATGCGCTAGGCGTGCCTGGGAGGTGCTGCATGCGGCAGTAAGCACGCGCATGCTGTGTGTCTGGGCTGCACCGCCCTGCAGCGCTCTGTGCCGGGTGATGCCTAGACACATCTCAGGAGATGCGCTAGGCATGTCTGGGAGGTGCTGCATGGGCAGTAAGCACGCGCATGCTGTGTGTCTGGGCTGCACCGCCCTGCGGCGCTTGTGCCGGGTGATGCCTAGACACATCTCAGGAGATGCGCTAGGCGTGCCTGGGAGGTGCTGCATGCGGCACTGCACACGTGCATTCAGTGTGTCTGGGCTGCACCGCCCTGCAGCACTCTGTGCCGGGTGATGCCTAGACACATCTCAGGAGATGCGCTAGGCGTGTCTGGGAGGTGCTGCATGCGGCACTGCACGTGCATGCTGTGTGTCTGGGCTGCACCGCCCTGCAGCGCTCTGTGCCGGGTGATGCCTAGACACATCTCAGGAGATGCGCTAGGCATGTCTGGGAGGTGCTGCATGTGGCAGTAAGCACGCGCATGCTGTGTGTCTGGGCTGCACCGCCCTGCGGCGCTTTGTGCCGGGTGATGCCTAGACACATCTCAGGAGATGCGCTAGGCGTGCCTGGGAGGTGCTGCATGCGGCACTGCACACGTGCATTCAGTGTGTCTGGGCTGCACCGCCCTGCAGCACTCTGTGCCGGGTGATGCCTAGACACATCTCAGGAGATGCGCTAGGCGTGCCTGGGAGGTGCTGCATGCGGCACTGCACACGTGCATTCAGTGTGTCTGGGCTGCACCGCCCTGCAGCACTCTGTGCCGGGTGATGCCTAGACACATCTCAGGAGATGCGCTAGGCATGTCTGGGAGGTGCTGCATGTGGCAGTAAGCACGTGCATGCTGTGTGTCTGGGCTGCACCGCCCTGCAGCGCTCTGTGCCGGGTGATGCCTAGACACATCTCAGGAGATGCGCTAGGCGTGCCTGGGAGGTGCTGCATGCGGCACTGCACACGTGCATTCAGTGTGTCTGGGCTGCACCGCCCTGCAGCACTCTGTGCCGGGTGATGCCTAGACACATCTCAGGAGATGCGCTAGGCGTGCCTGGGAGGTGCTGCATGCGGCACTGCACACGTGCATTCAGTGTGTCTGGGCTGCACCGCCCTGCAGCACTCTGTGCCGGGTGATGCCTAGACACATCTCAGGAGATGCGCTAGGCATGTCTGGGAGGTGCTGCATGTGGCACTAAGCACGCGCATGCTGTGTGTCTGGGCTGCACCGCCCTGCGGCGCTTTGTGCCGGGTGATGCCTAGACACATCTCAGGAGATGCGCTAGGCGTGCCTGGGAGGTGCTGCATGCGGCACTGCACACGTGCATTCAGTGTGTCTGGGCTGCACCGCCCTGCAGCACTCTGTGCCGGGTGATGCCTAGACACATCTCAGGAGATGCGCTAGGCGTGCCTGGGAGGTGCTGCATGTGGCACTAAGCACGTGCATGCTGTGTGTCTGGGCTGCACCGCCCTGCAGCGCTCTGTGCCGGGTGATGCCTAGACACATCTCAGGAGATGCGCTAGGCATGTCTGGGAGGTGCTGCATGCGGCAGTAAGCACGCGCATGCTGTGTGTCTGGGCTGCACCGCCCTGCGGCGCTTTGTGCCGGGTGATGCCTAGACACATCTCAGGAGATGCGCTAGGCGTGCCTGGGAGGTGCTGCATGCGGCACTGCACACGTGCATTCAGTGTGTCTGGGCTGCACCGCCCTGCAGCACTCTGTGCCGGGTGATGCCTAGACACATCTCAGGAGATGCGCTAGGCGTGCCTGGGAGGTGCTGCATGCGGCACTGCACACGTGCATTCAGTGTGTCTGGGCTGCACCGCCCTGCAGCACTCTGTGCCGGGTGATGCCTAGACACATCTCAGGAGATGCGCTAGGCGTGTCTGGGAGGTGCTGCATGTGGCACTAAGCACGTGCATGCTGTGTGTCTGGGCTGCACCGCCCTGCGGCGCTTTGTGCCGGGTGATGCCTAGACACATCTCAGGAGATGCGCTAGGCATGTCTGGGAGGTGCTGCATGTGGCAGTAAGCACGCGCATGCTGTGTGTCTGGGCTGCACCGCCCTGCGCGCTTTGTGCCGGGTGATGCCTAGACACATCTCAGGAGATGCGCTAGGCGTGCCTGGGAGGTGCTGCATGCGGCACTGCACACGTGCATTCAGTGTGTCTGGGCTGCACCGCCCTGCAGCACTCTGTGCCGGGTGATGCCTAGACACATCTCAGGAGATGCGCTAGGCATGTCTGGGAGGTGCTGCATGCGGCACTAAGCACGTGCATGCTGTGTGTCTGGGCTGCACCGCCCTGCAGCGCTCTGTGCCGGGTGATGCCTAGACACATCTCAGGAGATGCGCTAGGCGTGCCTGGGAGGTGCTGCATGCGGCACTGCACACGTGCATTCAGTGTGTCTGGGCTGCACCGCCCTGCAGCACTCTGTGCCGGGTGATGCCTAGACACATCTCAGGAGATGCGCTAGGCGTGCCTGGGAGGTGCTGCATGCGGCAGTAAGCACGCGCATGCTGTGTGTCTGGGCTGCACCGCCCTGCAGCGCTCTGTGCCGGGTGATGCCTAGACACATCTCAGGAGATGCGCTAGGCATGTCTGGGAGGTGCTGCATGCGGCAGTAAGCACGCGCATGCTGTGTGTCTGGGCTGCACCGCCCTGCGGCGCTTTGTGCCGGGTGATGCCTAGACACATCTCAGGAGATGCGCTAGGCGTGCCTGGGAGGTGCTGCATGCGGCACTGCACACGTGCATTCAGTGTGTCTGGGCTGCACCGCCCTGCAGCACTCTGTGCCGGGTGATGCCTAGACACATCTCAGGAGATGCGCTAGGCGTGCCTGGGAGGTGCTGCATGCGGCACTGCACACGTGCATTCAGTGTGTCTGGGCTGCACCGCCCTGCAGCACTCTGTGCCGGGTGATGCCTAGACACATCTCAGGAGATGCGCTAGGCATGTCTGGGAGGTGCTGCATGTGGCAGTAAGCACGCGCATGCTGTGTGTCTGGGCTGCACCGCCCTGCGGCGCTTTGTGCCGGGTGATGCCTAGACACATCTCAGGAGATGCGCTAGGCGTGCCTGGGAGGTGCTGCATGCGGCACTGCACACGTGCATTCAGTGTGTCTGGGCTGCACCGCCCTGCAGCACTCTGTGCCGGGTGATGCCTAGACACATCTCAGGAGATGCGCTAGGCGTGCCTGGGAGGTGCTGCATGCGGCACTGCACACGTGCATTCAGTGTGTCTGGGCTGCACCGCCCTGCAGCACTCTGTGCCGGGTGATGCCTAGACACATCTCAGGAGATGCGCTAGGCATGTCTGGGAGGTGCTGCATGCGGCACTAAGCACGTGCATGCTGTGTGTCTGGGCTGCACCGCCCTGCGGCGCTTTGTGCCGGGTGATGCCTAGACACATCTCAGGAGATGCGCTAGGCATGTCTGGGAGGTGCTGCATGCGGCACTAAGCACGTGCATGCTGTGTGTCTGGGCTGCACCGCCCTGCAGCGCTTTGTGCCGGGTGATGCCTAGACACATCTCAGGAGATGCGCTAGGCATGTCTGGGAGGTGCTGCATGCGGCACTAAGCACGTGCATGCTGTGTGTCTGGGCTGCACCGCCCTGCAGCGCTTTGTGCCGGGTGATGCCTAGACACATCTCAGGAGATGCGCTAGGCGTGCCTGGGAGGTGCTGCATGCGGCACTGCACACGTGCATTCAGTGTGTCTGGGCTGCACCGCCCTGCAGCACTCTGTGCCGGGTGATGCCTAGACACATCTCAGGAGATGCGCTAGGCGTGTCTGGGAGGTGCTGCATGCGGCACTAAGCACGTGCATGCTGTGTGTCTGGGCTGCACCGCCCTGCAGCGCTCTGTGCCGGGTGATGCCTAGACACATCTCAGGAGATGCGCTAGGCGTGCCTGGGAGGTGCTGCATGCGGCACTGCACACGTGCATTCAGTGTGTCTGGGCTGCACCGCCCTGCAGCACTCTGTGCCGGGTGATGCCTAGACACATCTCAGGAGATGCGCTAGGCGTGCCTGGGAGGTGCTGCATGCGGCACTAAGCACGTGCATGCTGTGTGTCTGGGCTGCACCGCCCTGCAGCGCTCTGTGCCGGGTGATGCCTAGACACATCTCAGGAGATGCGCTAGGCATGTCTGGGAGGTGCTGCATGCGGCAGTAAGCACGCGCATGCTGTGTGTCTGGGCTGCACCGCCCTGCGGCGCTTTGTGCCGGGTGATGCCTAGACACATCTCAGGAGATGCGCTAGGCGTGCCTGGGAGGTGCTGCATGCGGCACTGCACACGTGCATTCAGTGTGTCTGGGCTGCACCGCCCTGCAGCACTCTGTGCCGGGTGATGCCTAGACACATCTCAGGAGATGCGCTAGGCGTGCCTGGGAGGTGCTGCATGCGGCACTGCACACGTGCATTCAGTGTGTCTGGGCTGCACCGCCCTGCAGCACTCTGTGCCGGGTGATGCCTAGACACATCTCAGGAGATGCGCTAGGCGTGCCTGGGAGGTGCTGCATGCGGCACTGCACACGTGCATTCAGTGTGTCTGGGCTGCACCGCCCTGCAGCACTCTGTGCCGGGTGATGCCTAGACACATCTCAGGAGATGCGCTAGGCATGTCTGGGAGGTGCTGCATGCGGCAGTAAGCACGTGCATGCTGTGTGTCTGGGCTGCACCGCCCTGCGGCGCTTTGTGCCGGGTGATGCCTAGACACATCTCAGGAGATGCGCTAGGCATGTCTGGGAGGTGCTGCATGCGGCACTGCACGTGCATGCTGTGTGTCTGGGCTGCACCGCCCTGCGGCGCTTTGTGCCGGGTGATGCCTAGACACATCTCAGGAGATGCGCTAGGCATGTCTGGGAGGTGCTGCATGCGGCAGTAAGCACGTGCATGCTGTGTGTCTGGGCTGCACCGCCCTGCGGCACTCTGTGCCGGGTGATGCCTAGACACATCTCAGGAGATGCGCTAGGCGTGCCTGGGAGGTGCTGCATGCGGCACTGCACACGTGCATTCAGTGTGTCTGGGCTGCACCGCCCTGCAGCACTCTGTGCCGGGTGATGCCTAGACACATCTCAGGAGATGCGCTAGGCATGTCTGGGAGGTGCTGCATGCGGCACTAAGCACGTGCATGCTGTGTGTCTGGGCTGCACCGCCCTGCAGCGCTCTGTGCCGGGTGATGCCTAGACACATCTCAGGAGATGCGCTAGGCGTGCCTGGGAGGTGCTGCATGCGGCACTGCACACGTGCATTCAGTGTGTCTGGGCTGCACCGCCCTGCAGCACTCTGTGCCGGTGATGCCTAGACACATCTCAGGAGATGCGCTAGGCGTGCCTGGGAGGTGCTGCATGTGGCACTAAGCACGTGCATGCTGTGTGTCTGGGCTGCACCGCCCTGCAGCGCTCTGTGCCGGGTGATGCCTAGACACATCTCAGGAGATGCGCTAGGCATGTCTGGGGGTGCTGCATGTGCAGTAAGCACGCGCATGCTGTGTCTGGGCTGCACCGCCCTGCGGCGCTTTGTGCCGGGTGATGCCTAGACACATCTCAGGAGATGCGCTAGGCGTTGGGAGGTGCTGCATGCGGCACTGCACACGTGCATTCAGTGTGTCTGGGCTGCACCGCCCTGCAGCACTCTGTGCCGGGTGATGCCTAGACACATCTCAGGAGATGCGCTAGGCGTGCCTGGGAGGTGCTGCATGCGGCACTGCACACGTGCATTCAGTGTGTCTGGGCTGCACCGCCCTGCAGCACTCTGTGCCGGGTGATGCCTAGACACATCTCAGGAGATGCGCTAGGCGTGCCTGGGAGGTGCTGCATTGCATAAGCACGCGCATGCTGTGTGTCTGGGCTGCACCGCCCTGCAGCGCTCTGTGCCGGGTGATGCCTAGACACATCTCAGGAGATGCGCTAGGCATGTCTGGGAGGTGCTGCATGCGGCAGTAAGCACGCATGCTGTGTGTCTGGGCTGCACCGCCCTGCGGCGCTTTGTGCCGGGTGATGCCTAGACACATCTCAGGAGATGCGCTAGGCGTGCCTGGAGGTGCTGCATGCGGCACTGCACACGTGCATTCAGTGTGTCTGGGCTGCACCGCCCTGCAGCACTCTGTGCCGGGTGATGCCTAGACACATCTCAGGAGATGCGCTAGGCGTGCCTGGGAGGTGCTGCATGCGGCACTGCACACGTGCATTCAGTGTGTCTGGGCTGCACCGCCCTGCAGCACTCTGTGCCGGGTGATGCCTAGACACATCTCAGGAGATGCGCTAGGCATGTCTGGGAGGTGCTGCATGTGGCACTAAGCACGCATGCTGTGTGTGTCTGGGCTGCACCGCCCTGCGGCGCTTTGTGCCGGGTGATGCCTAGACACATCTCAGGAGATGCGCTAGGCGTGCCTGGGAGGTGCTGCATGCGGCACTGCACACGTGCATTCAGTGTGTCTGGGCTGCACCGCCCTGCAGCACTCTGTGCCGGGTGATGCCTAGACACATCTCAGGAGATGCGCTAGCGTGCCTGGGAGGTGCTGCATGCGGCACTAAGCACGTGCATGCTGTGTGTCTGGGCTGCACCGCCCTGCAGCGCTCTGTGCCGGGTGATGCCTAGACACATCTCAGGAGATGCGCTAGGCGTGCCTGGGAGGTGCTGCATGGCGTAAGCACGTGCATGCTGTGTGTCTGGGCTGCACCGCCCTGCGGCGCTCTTGTGCCGGGTGATGCCTAGACACATCTCAGGAGATGCGCTAGGCGTGCCTGGGAGGTGCTGCATGCGGCACTGCACACGTGCATTCAGTGTGTCTGGGCTGCACCGCCCTGCAGCACTCTGTGCCGGGTGATGCCTAGACACATCTCAGGAGATGCGCTAGGCGTGCCTGGGAGGTGCTGCATGCGGCACTGCACACGTGCATCAGTGTGTCTGGGCTGCACCGCCCTGCAGCGCTTTGTGCCGGGTGATGCCTAGACACATCTCAGGAGATGCGCTAGGCATGTCTGGGAGGTGCTGCATGCGGCACTAAGCACGTGCATGCTGTGTGTCTGGGCTGCACCGCCCTGCAGCGCTCTGTGCCGGGTGATGCCTAGACACATCTCAGGAGATGCGCTAGGCGTGCCTGGGAGGTGCTGCATGCGGCACTGCACACGTGCATTCAGTGTGTCTGGGCTGCACCGCCCTGCAGCACTCTGTGCCGGGTGATGCCTAGACACATCTCAGGAGATGCGCTAGGCGTGCCTGGGAGGTGCTGCATGCGGCACTGCACACGTGCATTCAGTGTGTCTGGGCTGCACCGCCCTGCAGCACTCTGTGCCGGGTGATGCCTAGACACATCTCAGGAGATGCGCTAGGCATGTCTGGAGGTGCTGCATGCGGCACTAAGCACGTGCATGCTGTGTGTCTGGGCTGCACCGCCCTGCAGCGCTTTGTGCCGGGTGATGCCTAGACACATCTCAGGAGATGCGCTAGGCGTGCCTGGGAGGTGCTGCATGCGGCACTGCACACGTGCATTCAGTGTGTCTGGGCTGCACCGCCCTGCAGCACTCTGTGCCGGGTGATGCCTAGACACATCTCAGGAGATGCGCTAGGCGTGCCTGGGAGGTGCTGCATGCGGCACTGCACACGTGCATTCAGTGTGTCTGGGCTGCACCGCCCTGCAGCACTCTGTGCCGGGTGATGCCTAGACACATCTCAGGAGATGCGCTAGGCATGTCTGGGAGGTGCTGCATGGGCAGTAAGCACGCGCATGCATGTGTGTCTGGGCTGCACCGCCCTGCAGCGCTTTGTGCCGGGTGATGCCTAGACACATCTCAGGAGATGCGCTAGGCATGTCTGGGAGGTGCTGCATGCGGCAGCAGCACGTGCATGCTGTGTGTCTGGGCTGCACCGCCCTGCAGCGCTCTGTGCCGGGTGATGCCTAGACACATCTCAGGAGATGCGCTAGGCGTGCCTGGGAGGTGCTGCATGCGGCACTGCACACGTGCATCAGTGTGTCTGGGCTGCACCGCCCCTGCAGCACTCTGTGCCGGGTGATGCCTAGACACATCTCAGGAGATGCGCTAGGCGTGCCTGGGAGGTGCTGCATGCGGCACTGCACACGTGCATTCAGTGTGTCTGGGCTGCACCGCCCTGCAGCACTCTGTGCCGGGTGATGCCTAGACACATCTCAGGAGATGCGCTAGGCATGTCTGGGAGGTGCTGCATGCGGCACTAAGCACGTGCATGCTGTGTGTCTGGGCTGCACCGCCCTGCGGCGCTTTTGCCGGGTGATGCCTAGACACATCTCAGGAGATGCGCTAGGCATGTCTGGGAGGTGCTGCATTGCAGTAAGCACGTGCATGCTGTGTGTCTGGGCTGCACCGCCCTGCGCGCTCTGTGCCGGGTGATGCCTAGACACATCTCAGGAGATGCGCTAGGCGTCTGGGAGGTGCTGCATGCGGCACTGCACACGTGCATTCAGTGTGTCTGGGCTGCACCGCCCTGCAGCACTCTGTGCCGGGTGATGCCTAGACACATCTCAGGAGATGCGCTAGGCGTGTCTGGGAGGTGCTGCATGCGGCACTAACACGTGCATTGCTGTGTGTCTGGGCTGCACCGCCCTGCAGCACTCTGTGCCGGGTGATGCCTAGACACATCTCAGGAGATGCGCTAGGCGTGCCTGGGAGGTGCTGCATGCGGCACTGCACACGTGCATTCAGTGTGTCTGGGCTGCACCGCCCTGCAGCACTCTGTGCCGGGTGATGCCTAGACACATCTCAGGAGATGCGCTAGGCGTGCCTGGGAGGTGCTGCATGCGGCAGCAGCACGTGCATGCTGTGTGTCTGGGCTGCACCGCCCTGCAGCACTCTGTGCCGGGTGATGCCTAGACACATCTCAGGAGATGCGCTAGGCATGTCTGGGAGGTGCTGCATGTGGCAGTAAGCACGCGCATGCTGTGTGTCTGGGCTGCACCGCCCTGCGGCGCTTTGTGCCGGGTGATGCCTAGACACATCTCAGGAGATGCGCTAGGCGTGCCTGGGAGGTGCTGCATGCGGCACTGCACACGTGCATTCAGTGTGTCTGGGCTGCACCGCCCTGCAGCACTCTGTGCCGGGTGATGCCTAGACACATCTCAGGAGATGCGCTAGGCGTGCCTGGGAGGTGCTGCATGCGGCACTGCACACGTGCATTCAGTGTGTCTGGGCTGCACCGCCCTGCAGCACTCTGTGCGGGTGATGCCTAGACACATCTCAGGAGATGCGCTAGGCATGTCTGGGAGGTGCTGCATGTGGCAGTAAGCACGCGCATGCTGTGTGTCTGGGCTGCACCGCCCTGCGGCGCTTTGTGCCGGGTGATGCCTAGACACATCTCAGGAGATGCGCTAGGCGTGCCTGGGAGGTGCTGCATGCGGCACTGCACACGTGCATTCATGTGTGTCTGGGCTGCACCGCCCTGCAGCACTCTGTGNACACGTGCATTCAGTCCGGGTGATGCTAGACACATCTCAGGAGATGCGCTAGGCGTGCTGGGAGGTGCTGCATGCGGCACTGGCACACGTGCATTCAGTGTGTCTGGGCTGCACCGCCCTGCAGCACTCTGCTGCCGGGGTGAATGCCTAGACACATCTCAGGAGATGCGCTAGGCGTGCTGGGAGGTGCTGCATGCGGCACTGCAGCACGTGCAATTCAGTGTGTCTGGGCTGCACCGCCCTGCAGCACTCTGTGCCGGGTGATGCCTAGACACATCTCAGGAGATGCGCTAGGCATGTTCTGGAGGTGCTGCATGTGGCAGTAAGCACGCGCATGCTGTGTGTCTGGGCTGCACCGCCCTGCGGCGCTTTGTGCCGGGTGATGCCTAGACACATCTCAGGAGATGCGCTAGGCATGTCTGGGAGGTGCTGCATGTGGCAGTAAGCCACGCGCATGCTGTGTGTCTGGGCTGCACCGCCCTGCGGCGCTTTGTGCCGGGTGATGCCTAGACCACATCTCAGGAGATGCGCTAGGCGTGCTGGGAGGTGCTGCATGCGGCACTGAACACGTGCATTCAGTGTGTCTGGGCTGCACCGCCCTGCAGCACTCTGTGCCGGGTGATGCCTAGACACATCTCAGGAGATGCGCTAGGCGTGCCTGGGAGGTGCTGCATGCGGCACTGCACACGTGCATTCAGTGTGTCTGGGCTGCACCGCCCTGCAGCACTCTGTGCCGGGTGATGCCTAGACACATCTCAGGAGATGCGCTAGGCGTGGCTTGGGAGTGCTGCATGCGGCACTAAGCACGCGCATGCTGTGTGTCTGGGCTGCACCGCCCTGCAGCGCTCTGTGCCGGGTGATGCCTAGACACATCTCAGGAGATGCGCTAGGCATGTCTGGGAGGTGCTGCATGCGGCACTAAGCACGTGCATGCTGTGTGTCTGGGCTGCACCGCCCTGCAGCGCTTTGTGCCGGGTGATGCCTAGACACATCTCAGGAGATGCGCTAGGCGTGCCTGGGAGGTGCTGCATGCGGCACTGCACACGTGCATTCAGTGTGTCTGGGCTGCACCGCCCTGCAGCACTCTGTGCCGGGTGATGCCTAGACACATCTCAGGAGATGCGCTAGGCGTGCCTGGGAGGTGCTGCATGCGGCACTGCACACGTGCATTCAGTGTGTCTGGGCTGCACCGCCCTGCAGCACTCTGTGCCGGGTGATGCCTAGACACATCTCAGGAGATGCGCTAGGCGTGCCTGGGAGGTGCTGCATGCGGCACTGCACACGTGCATTCAGTGTGTCTGGGCTGCACCGCCCTGCAGCACTCTGTGCCGGGTGATGCCTAGACACATCTCAGGAGATGCGCTAGGCATGTCTGGGAGGTGCCTGCATGTGGCAGTAAGCACGCGCATGCTGTGTGTCTGGGCTGCACCGCCCTGCGGCGCTTTGTGCCGGGTGATGCCTAGACACATCTCAGGAGATGCGCTAGGCGTGCCTGGAGGTGCTGCATGCGGCACTGCACACGTGCATTCAGTGTGTCTGGGCTGCACCGCCCTGCAGCACTCTGTGCCGGGTGATGCCTAGACACATCTCAGGAGATGCGCTAGGCGTGCCTGGGAGGTGCTGCATGCGGCACTGCACACGTGCATTCAGTGTGTCTGGGCTTGCACCGCCCTGCAGCACTCTGTTGCCGGGTGATGCCTAGACACATCTCAGAGATGCGCTTAGGCGTGCCTGGGAGGTGCTGCATGCGGCACTGCACACGTGCATTCAGTGTGTCTGGCTGCAACCGCCCTGCAGCACTCTGTGCCGGGTGATGCCCTAGACACATCTCAGGAGATGCGCTAGGCATGTCTGGGAGGTGCTGCATGTGGCAGTAAGCACGCGCATGCTGTGTGTCTGGGCTGCACCGCCCTGCGGCGCTTTGTGCCGGGTGATGCCTAGACACATCTCAGGAGATGCGCTAGGCATGTCTGGGAGGTGCTGCATGTGGCAGTAAGCACGCGCATGCTGTGTGTCTGGGCTGCACCGCCCTGCGGCGCTTTGTGCCGGGTGATGCCTAGACACATCTCAGGAGATGCGCTAGGCGTGCCTGGGAGGTGCTGCATGCGGCACTGCACACGTGCATTCAGTGTGTCTGGGGCTGCACCGCCCTGCAGCACTCTGTGCCGGGTGATGCCTAGACACATCTCAGGAGATGCGCTAGGCGTGCCTGGGAGGTGCTGCATGCGGCACTGCACACGTGCATTCAGTGTGTCTGGGCTGCACCGCCCTGCAGCACTCTGTGCCGGGTGATGCCTAGACAACCATCTCAGGAGATCGCCTAGGCATGTCTGGGAGGTGGCTTGCATGTGGCAGTAGCACGCGCATGCTGTGTGTCTGGGCTGCACCGCCCTGCGGCGCTTTGTGCCGGGTGATGCCTAGGACACATCTCAGGAGATGCGCTAGGCGTGCCTGGGAGGTGCTGCATGCGGCACTGCACCACGTGATTCCAGTGTGTCTGGGGCTGCACCGGCCCCTGCAGCCACTTCTGTGCCGGGTGATTCCTAGGAACATCTCAGGAGGATGCGCTAGGCGTGCCTGGGAGGTGCTGCATGCGGCACTGCACACGTGCATTCAGTGTGTCTGGGCTGCACCGCCCTGCAGCCACTCTGTGCCGGGTGATGCCTAGACACATCTCAGGAGATGCGCTAGGCATGTCTGGGAGGTGCTGCATGTGGCAGTAAGCACGCGCATGCTGTGTGTCTGGGCTGCACCGCCCTGCAGCACTCTGTGCCGGGTGATGCCTAGACACATTCAGGAGATGCGCTAGGCATGTCTGGGAGGTGCTGCATGTGGCAGTAAGCACGCGCATGCTGTGTGTCTGGGCTGCACCGCCCTGCGGCGCTTTGTGCCGGGTGATGCCTAGACACATCTCAGGAGATGCGCTAGGCGTGCCTGGGAGTGCTGCATGCGGCACTGCACACGTGCATTCAGTGTGTCTGGGCTGCACCGCCCTGCAGCACTCTGTGCCGGGTGATGCCTAGACACATCTCAGGAGATGCGCTAGGCGTGCCTGGGAGGTGCTGCATGCGGCACTGCACACGTGCATTCAGTGTGTCTGGGCTGCACCGCCCCTGCAGCACTCTGTGCCGGGTGATGCCTAGACACATCTCAGGAGATGCGCTAGGCGTGCCTGGGAGGTGCTGCATGCGGCACTGCACACGTGCATTCAGTGTGTCTGGGCTGCACCGCCCTGCAGCACTCTGTGCCGGGTGATGCCTAGACACATCTCAGGGAGATGCGCTAGGGCATGTCTGGGGAGGTGCTGCATGTGGCAGTAAGCACGCGCATGCTGTGTGTCTGGGCTGCACCGCCCTGCGGCGCTTTGTGCCGGGTGATGCCTAGACACATCTCAGGAGATGCGCTAGGCATGTCTGGGAGGTGCTGCATGTGGCAGTAAGCACGCGCATGCTGTGTGTCTGGGCTGCACCGCCCTGCGGCGCTTTGTGCCGGGTGATGCCTAGACACATCTCAGGAGATGCGCTAGGCGTGCCTGGGAGGTGCTGCATGCGGCACTGCACACGTGCATTCAGTGTGTCTGGGCTGCACCGCCCTGCAGCACTCTGTGCCGGGTGATGCCTAGACACATCTCAGGAGATGCGCTAGGCGTGCCTGGGAGGTGCTGCATGCGGCACTGCACACGTGCATTCAGTGTGTCTGGGCTGCACCGCCCTGCAGCACTCTGTGCCGGGTGATGCCTAGACACATCTCAGGAGATGCGCTAGGCGTGCCTGGGAGGTGCTGCATGCGGCACTGCACACGTGCATTCAGTGTGTCTGGGCTGCACCGCCCTGCAGCACTCTGTGCCGGGTGATGCCTAGACACATCTCAGGAGATGCGCTTAGGCATGTTGGGAGGTGCTGCATGTGGCAGTAAGCACGCGCATTGCTGTGTGTCTGGGCTGCACCGCCCTGCGGCGCTTTGTGCCGGGTGATGCCTAGACACATCTCAAGGAGATGCGCTAGGCGTGCCTGGGAGGTGCTGCATGCGGCACTGCACACGTGCATTCAGTGTGTCTGGGCTGCACCGCCCTGCAGCACTCTGTGCCGGGTGATGCCTAGACACATCTCAGGAGATGCGCTAGGCGGTGCCTGGGAGGTGCTGCATGGCGGCACTGCACACGTGCATTCAGTGTGTCTGGGCTGCACCCGCCCTGCAGCACTCTGTGCCTGGGTGATGCTAGACACATCTCAGGAGATGCGCTAGGCGTGCCTGGGAGGTGCTGCTTGCGGCACTGCACACGTGCATTCAGTGTGTCTGGGCTGCACCGCCCTGCAGCACTCTGTGCCGGGTGATGCCTAGACACATCTCAGGAGATGCGCTAGGCATGTCTGGGAGGTGCTGCATGTGGCAGTAAGCACGCGCATGCTGTGTGTCTGGGCTGCACCGCCCTGCCGGCGCTTTGTGCCGGGTGATGCCTAGACACATCTCAGGAGATGCGCTAGGCATGTCTGGGAGGTGCTGCATGTGGCAGTAAGCACGCGCATGCTGTGTGTCTGGGCTGCACCGCCCTGCGGCGCTTTGTGCCGGGTGATGCCTAGACACATTCAAGAGATGCGCTAGGCGTGCCTGGGAGGTGCTGCATGCGCACTGCACACGTGCATTCAGTGTGTCAGGGCTGCACCGCCCTGCAGCACTCTGTGCCGGGGTGATGCCTAGACACATCTCAGGAGATGCGCTAGGCGTGCCTGGGAGGTGCTGCAATGCGGCACTGCACACGTGCATTCAGTGTGTCTGGGCTGCACCGCCCTGCAGCACTCTGTGCCGGGTGATGCCTAGACACATCTCAGGAGATGCGCTAGGCATGTCTGGGAGGTGCTGCATGTGGCAGTAAGCACGCGCATGGCTGTGTGTCTGGGCTGCAACCGCCCTGCGGCGCTTTGTGCCGGGTGATGCCTAGACACATCTCAGGAGATTGCGCTAGGCATGTCTGGGAGGTGCTGCATGTGGCAGTAAGCACGCGCATGCTGTGTGTCTGGGCTGCACCGCCCTGGCGGCGCTTTGTGCCGGGTGATGCCTAGACACATCTCAGGAGATGCGCTAGGCGTGCCTGGGAGGTGCTGCATGCGGCACTGCACACGTGCATTCAGTGTGTCTGGGCTGGCACCGCCCTGGCAGCACTCTGTGCCGGGTTGATGCCTAGACACATCTCAGGAGATGCGCTAGGCGTGCCTGGGAGGTGCTGCATGCGGCACTGCACACGTGCATTCAGTGTGTCTGGGCTGCACCGCCCTGCAGCACTCTGTGCCGGGTGATGCCTAGACACATCTCAGGAGATGCGCTAGGCGTGCCTGGGAGGTTGCTGCATGCGGCACTGCACACGTGCATTCAGTGTGTCTGGCTGCACCGCCCTGCAGCACTCTGTGCCGGGTGATGCCTAGACAACATCTCAGGAGATGCGCTAGGCATGTCTGGGAGGTTGCTGCATGTGGCAGTAAGCACGGCGCATGCTGTGTGTCTGGCTGCACCGCCCTGCGGCGCTTTGTGCCGGGTGATGCCTAGACACATCTCAAGAGATGCGCTAGGCGTGCCTGGGAGGTGCTGCATGCGCACTGCACACGTGCATTCAGTGTGTCTGGGCTGCACCGCCCTGCAGCACTCTGTGCGGGTGATGCCTAGACACATCTCAGGGAAGATGCGCTAGGCATGGTCTGGGAGGTGCTGCATGTTGGCAGTAAGCACGCGCATGCTGTGTGTCTGGGCTGCACCGCCCTGCGGCGCTTGTGCCGGGTGATGCCTAGACACATCTCAGGAGATGCGCTAGGCATGTCTGGAGGGCTGCATGTGGCAGTAAGCACGCGCATGCTGTGTGGTCTGGGCTGCACCGCCCCTGCGGCGCTTTGTGCCGGGTGATGCCTAGACACATCTCAGGAGATGCGCTAGGCGTGCCTGGGAGGTGCTGCATGCGGCACTGCACACGTGCATTCAGTGTGTCTGGGCTGCACCGCCCTGCAGCACTCTGTGCCGGGTGATGCCTAGACACATCTCAGGAGATGCGCTAGGCGTGCCTGGGAGGTGCTGCATGCGGCACTGCACACGTGCATTCAGTGTGTCTGGGCTGCACCGCCCTGCAGCACTCTGTGCCGGGTGATGCCTAGACACATCTCAGGAGATGCGCTAGGCGTGCCTGGGAGGTGCTGCATGCGGCACTGCACACGTGCATTCAGTGTGTCTGGGCTGCACCGCCCTGCAGCACTCTGTGCCGGGTGATGCCTAGACACATCTCAGGAGATGCGCTAGGCATGTCTGGGAGGTGCTGCATGTGGCAGTAAGCACGCGCATGCTGTGTGTCTGGGCTGCACCGCCCTGCGGCGCTTTGTGCCGGTGATGCTAGACACATCTCAGGAGATGCGCTAGGCGTGCCTGGGAAGGTGCTGCATGCGGCACTGCACACGTGCATTCAGTGTGTCTGGGCTGCACCGCCCTGCAGCACTCTTGCCGGGTGATGCCTAGACCACATCTCAGGAGATGCGCTAGGCGTGCCTGGGAGGTGCTGCATGCGGCACTGCACACGTGCATTCAGTGTGTCTGGGCTGCACCGCCCTGCAGCACTCTGTGCCGGGTGATGCCTAGACACATCTCAGGAGATGCGCTAGGCGTGCTGGGAGGTGCTGCATGCGGCACTGCACACGTGCATTCAGTGTGTCTGGGCTGCACCGCCCTGCAGCACTCTGTGCCGGGTGATGCCTAGACCAATCTCAGGAGATGCGCTAGGCATGTCTGGGAGGTGCTGCATGTGGCAGTAAGCACGCGCATGCTGTGTGTCTGGGCTGCACCGCCCTGCGGCGCTTTTGTGCCGGGTGATGCCTAGACACATCTCAGGAGATGCGCTAGGCATGTCTGGGAGGTGCTGCATGTGGCAGTAAGCACGCGCATGCTGTGTGTCTGGGCTGCACCGCCCTGCGGCGCTTTGTGCCGGGTGATGCCTAGACACATCTCAAGGAGATGCGCTAGGCGTGCCTGGGAGGTGCTGCATGCGCACTGCACACGTGCATTCAGTGTGTCTGGGCTGCACCGCCCTGCAGCACTCTGTGCCGGGTGATGCTAGACACATCTCAGGAGATGCGCTAGGCGTGCCTGGGAGGTGCTGCATGCGGCACTGCACACGTGCATTCAGTGTGTCTGGGCTGCACCGCCCTGCAGCACTCTGTGCCGGGTGATGCCTAGACACATCTCAGGAGATGCGCTAGGCATGTCTGGGAGGTGCTGCATGTGGCAGTAAGCACGCGCATGCTGTGTGTCTGGGCTGCACCGCCCTGCGGCGCTTTGTGCCGGGTGATGCCTAGACACATCTCAGGAGATGCGCCTAAGGGCGTGCCTGGGAGGTGCTGCATGCGGCACTGCACACGTGCATTCAGTGTGTCTGGGCTGCACCGCCCTGCAGCACTCTGTGCCGGGTGATGCCTAGACACATCTCAGGAGATGCGCTAGGCGTGCCTGGGAGGTGCTGCATGCGGCACTGCACACGTGCATTCAGTGTGTCTGGGCTGCAACCGCCCTGCAGCACTCTGTGCCGGGTGATGCCTAGACACATCTCAGGAGATGCGCTAGGCATGTCTGGGAGGTGCTGCATGTGGCAGTAAGCACGCGCATGCTGTGTGTCTGGGCTGCACCGCCCTGCAGCGCTTTGTGCCGGGTGATGCCTAGACACATCTCAGGAGATGCGCTAGGCGTGCCTGGGAGGTGCTGCATGCGGCACTGCACACGTGCATTCAGTGTGTCTGGGCTGCACCGCCCTGCAGCACTCTGTGCCGGGTGATGCCTAGACACATCTCAGGAGATGCGCTAGGCGTGCCTGGGAGGTGCTGCATGCGGCACTGCACACGTGCATTCAGTGTGTCTGGGCTGCACCGCCCTGCAGCACTCTGTGCCGGGTGATGCCTAGACACATCTCAGGAGATGCGCTAGGCGTGCCTGGGAGGTGCTGCATGCGGCACTGCACACGTGCATTCAGTGTGTCTGGGCTGCACCGCCCTGCAGCACTCTGTGCCGGGTGATGCCTAGACACATCTCAGGAGATGCGCTAGGCATGTCTGGGAGGTGCTGCATGCGGCACTAAGCACGTGCATGCTGTGTGTCTGGGCTGCACCGCCCTGCAGCGCTCTGTGCCGGGTGATGCCTAGACACATCTCAGGAGATGCGCTAGGCGTGCCTGGGAGGTGCTGCATGCGGCACTGCACACGTGCATTCAGTGTGTCTGGGCTGCACCGCCCTGCAGCACTCTGTGCCGGGTGATGCCTAGACACATCTCAGGAGATGCGCTAGGCGTGCCTGGGAGGTGCTGCATGCGGCACTGCACACGTGCATTCAGTGTGTCTGGGCTGCACCGCCCTGCAGCACTCTGTGCCGGGTGATGCCTAGACACATCTCAGGAGATGCGCTAGGCGTGCCTGGGAGGTGCTGCATGCGGCACTGCACACGTGCATTCAGTGTGTCTGGGCTGCACCGCCCTGCAGCACTCTGTGCCGGGTGATGCCTAGACACATCTCAGGAGATGCGCTAGGCATGTCTGGGAGGTGCTGCATGCGGCACTAAGCACGTGCATGCTGTGTGTCTGGGCTGCACCGCCCTGCGGCGCTTTGTGCCGGGTGATGCCTAGACACATCTCAGGAGATGCGCTAGGCATGTCTGGGAGGTGCTGCATGTGGCACTAAGCACGCGCATGCTGTGTGTCTGGGCTGCACCGCCCTGCAGCGCTTTGTGCCGGGTGATGCCTAGACACATCTCAGGAGATGCGCTAGGCGTGCCTGGGAGGTGCTGCATGCGGCACTGCACACGTGCATTCAGTGTGTCTGGGCTGCACCGCCCTGCAGCACTCTGTGCCGGGTGATGCCTAGACACATCTCAGGAGATGCGCTAGGCGTGCCTGGGAGGTGCTGCATGCGGCACTGCACACGTGCATTCAGTGTGTCTGGGCTGCACCGCCCTGCAGCACTCTGTGCCGGGTGATGCCTAGACACATCTCAGGAGATGCGCTAGGCGTGCCTGGGAGGTGCTGCATGCGGCACTGCACACGTGCATTCAGTGTGTCTGGGCTGCACCGCCCTGCAGCACTCTGTGCCGGGTGATGCCTAGACACATCTCAGGAGATGCGCTAGGCATGTCTGGGAGGTGCTGCATGCTGGCACTAAGCACGTGCATGCTGTGTGTCTGGGCTGCACCGCCCTGCAGCGCTTGTGCCGGGTGATGCCTAGACACATCTCAGGAGATGCGCTAGGCGTGCCTGGGAGGTGCTGCATGCGGCACTGCACACGTGCATTCAGTGTGTCTGGGCTGCACCGCCCTGCAGCACTCTGTGCCGGGTGATGCCTAGACACATCTCAGGAGATGCGCTAGGCGTGCCTGGGAGGTGCTGCATGCGGCACTGCACACGTGCATTCAGTGTGTCTGGGCTGCACCGCCCTGCAGCACTCTGTGCCGGGTGATGCCTAGACACATCTCAGGAGATGCGCTAGGCGTGCCTGGGAGGTGCTGCATGCGGCACTGCACACGTGCATTCAGTGTGTCTGGGCTGCACCGCCCTGCAGCACTCTGTGCCGGGTGATGCCTAGACACATCTCAGGAGATGCGCTAGGCATGTCTGGGAGGTGCTGCATGCGGCAGTAAGCACGTGCATGCTGTGTGTCTGGGCTGCACCGCCCTGCAGCGCTTTGTGCCGGGTGATGCCTAGACACATCTCAGGAGATGCGCTAGGCATGTCTGGGAGGTGCTGCATGCGGCACTAGCACGTGCATGCTGTGTGTCTGGGCTGCACCGCCCTGCAGCGCTTTGTGCCGGGTGATGCCTAGACACATCTCAGGAGATGCGCTAGGCGTGCCTGGGAGGTGCTGCATGCGGCACTGCACACGTGCATTCAGTGTGTCTGGGCTGCACCGCCCTGCAGCACTCTGTGCCGGGTGATGCCTAGACACATCTCAGGAGATGCGCTAGGCGTGCCTGGGAGGTGCTGCATGCGGCACTGCACACGTGCATTCAGTGTGTCTGGGCTGCACCGCCCTGCAGCACTCTGTGCCGGGTGATGCCTAGACACATCTCAGGAGATGCGCTAGGCATGTCTGGGAGGTGCTGCATGTGGCAGTAAGCACGCGCATGCTGTGTGTCTGGGCTGCACCGCCCTGCAGCGCTTTGTGCCGGGTGATGCCTAGACACATCTCAGGAGATGCGCTAGGCATGTCTGGGAGGTGCTGCATGCGGCAGTAAGCACGCGCATGCTGTGTGTCTGGGCTGCACCGCCCTGCGGCGCTTTGTGCCGGGTGATGCCTAGACACATCTCAGGAGATGCGCTAGGCGTGCCTGGGAGGTGCTGCATGCGGCACTGCACACGTGCATTCAGTGTGTCTGGGCTGCACCGCCCTGCAGCACTCTGTGCCGGGTGATGCCTAGACACATCTCAGGAGATGCGCTAGGCGTGCCTGGGAGGTGCTGCATGCGGCACTGCACACGTGCATTCAGTGTGTCTGGGCTGCACCGCCCTGCAGCACTCTGTGCCGGGTGATGCCTAGACACATCTCAGGAGATGCGCTAGGCATGTCTGGGAGGTGCTGCATGTGGCAGTAAGCACGCGCATGCTGTGTGTCTGGGCTGCACCGCCCTGCGGCGCTCTGTGCCGGGTGATGCCTAGACACATCTCAGGAGATGCGCTAGGCGTGCCTGGGAGGTGCTGCATGCGGCACTGCACACGTGCATTCAGTGTGTCTGGGCTGCACCGCCCTGCAGCACTCTGTGCCGGGTGATGCCTAGACACATCTCAGGAGATGCGCTAGGCGTGCCTGGGAGGTGCTTGGATGGGCATTGCTGACATACACGCGATCCACCTGATCCCGCATATGCATGGCCGTAACAAGAAATGGCTGCCTGTGTGTTACACAATGATAGATCTAGGACCCAGCAGCGCCGAGGCAACAGACCAGGACCAGGCAACACGCAAACAGACAGACAGGCCACCGCAAGCACCAAGGCTACTCTCCGCCTGTGTGCGGTTTGTAATCAGCTGCATCAATTGCATACCTTGGTGCAGTGAACTCATGCTCGCGCACGCACAAGCGATTGGGCATGCAAGTGCCCTGCATGCCATGCGCACCCTGCAGCCACAGGGCACGCAAGTGCACTTGCGTGCCCCTGCGCACCTGCAGCACAGGGCACGCAAGTGCACTTGCGTGCCCCTGCGCACCTGCAGCCACAGGGCACGCAAGTGCACTTGCGTGCCCCTGCGCACCTGCAGCCACAGGGACGCAAGTGCACTTGCTGCCCTGCGCACCTGCAGCATCAGGGACTGCGCTGTGCAGCCACAAGGCACCGAAATCTACCTTGCGCCCACCACGATGTACATACCGCCTCGACAGTTGGCCATAGCTGACCCAGCCACATACAGGTACGTGAGACAATCTCTCCCGAAATAAATCACGATGTATCACGGATTATATCTATGTACGAGGTACTGCGCGCGTGACGAAGTTTCGAATCCGAATTGCACAGCCGCCACCGACGTCCTACATCTATCACAGTGCAACCACAGCAGCCGCAGCGAAGCTGAGAGCAGCGCCATACATCAAACATGTCACGTTTGTATAGGATAATCCATGAAATCGTGATTGAAAGCATTTGCAGTGCAAACGACTCTGTGTTACACGGAGATGAACGCAACAGCCCGGCAGCGAGGGCAACAGCAGGAAAGCAGACGGCCAAAACCCCCGAAAGCAGACAAAAGCAAACGACTCTGTGTATGGCCATGGTGCAAAACTAATCGCATGTGCACGTACGCGTGCTGATCGCGACAGCTACGATGGTGATGCAGGTCGACTGCCTACGCAAGGCCCGATGGATCGAGCTGGCAGCCCGTGAGTTAACGGTATTGTACGCCTGCTCGATTAGTGGTCATGTTTTATATGATTGGGTCGTGACACGCAGTTGGGGACGCACGCTCCAGATATCTCGCCCAGCCTTTGTCCCTTCAAGGGCAAGTTGCCCTCACGGCGAGTCCCACCGGCAGCAGAGCATTAAATCTATCGTTACCGATGTCTTTGTATTTGTTATGTATCTTCGCTGTTAGTCGAATGGCGTCTGCATTCACTTTCACACGGTCAACGTTGAGTACGCAATCGAACGGATATCGATTAATATTCATCCTCCGTCAGCGAGCTGATCATGACCGGATGGCTCACCATTTCATCCTGCTCTCATAGTGTGGGTGATGGCTCCGTACTTCACGTCAACGCTGTGCTGTGGATGGGGACGCTGGTGAGCAGCCCGGCTTTCGATGGACAGGGTGGGCGCACCGTTACGTACCAGCAGCCTTGAACAGGCTATCTCCAGATATGACCACTTTCTGAAACGCTCCGTTGGATGAGCTTGAAGCCAGGACTCTCTCTGGACGTCATCACCTTCTCCGGATACCTGGCGACGCATAGCAATTGGATGCGTGGTGTTACCTTTTGCGGGTCCAGATACAGAGCCTCCGCACAGGCGCATTCCAGAAATACGTATACAACATCCAGATACATTCATATCAATGAAATAAAGCTCACAAGCGCGCTACCAGTGCAAGATGTCAGCGGATTGCCCCACAGAAGGCTTGGCGTCTGACACACTCCGAGAACCGAGCTATGACGAGAACCTCCAAACATAACTATCTCAGGAATCAAGTATTTCGTACCATGGATCTTACTCGTGGATGTCTTCTTGCAAGGCGGTCTCCGATGCGGCGCACAAGTACGACATGCCGCGGCAGTCTAGTTCAACCAAAAGGGGCCCTCGGTCTATCTCGTGAGTAGTGGCCACCGGTGGATGTGCCACTCACGTGCACGACGCGTGATCTGAGAGGTATGCCGTAGCATCTATGTAACATGAACACTGACCAAGCCCTTGCATACCGAGCCAGTTGATGCTTATTCTTTGCGGCTATCCATGACCATGGTGCACTGGCAGCAAGCGTCGACGAATGACGACCGCACGTACTCTCGGTGGAGAGTGTGCGCATGCAGCTGGGTGCTTTCCGGACTGTCCGACAGCGCATTGAGGCAAATATATTATAACAGCTGAAGTACTTTTTATTTCAATTCCTGTATGGCTCCCTCGGGGAGAGTGTGCCTGTAATAGCAAGACGCCACGTGCACATGTACAGGCTCAGACCTGCAGCCAACTACACCAGATCTAGACCATGCCCACTGGCATGAAATCTGTGCATGCACAGCGCATGGGCACATGCAAATCGGACAGATATCACTCTACATGTATCCATGACAGCAGGAGCGCTAGCTACCGCGCAAGGTAATTGTATTGAGAAATTGGACAGTTTGGGTACTACTAGTACTGGAGGGCCGACGTACTTCTTGCGCCAGCTGAGCTTCTGAAGAGTCTGAAGTCTGGGGATCACTGTGATCATGACCGCTACCCAGTAGGTCACCCTTGAGTAGTACTAGTAACAGAACAAATATGTTGGGGATGAGGGTGCTGTCCCACCTGTGGGTGCTGTCCGACATCCGAGTCTCCAACATGTACATGATATCTCATGCTGTATCCGCTGGCCTTCCAAGGCCACAAGGTCCATTCCATGCTCGAGCTCACCCTGAATTCGTAGTGCGCCCACAAGAACTATCCGAGCATGACAACCCGTCCAATGCAGGCCTGCTCTGCGGGTTGTCATGCATATGGCCGCTGCGTAAGCCTTCAGCTTGAGACCTGCCCAGCCGGTGGGACCGGCCGCGAGAACAACATTGCAGTCACCATCGACAATTAGCAACGCTATGATGGGATGCCTGGCATCAGCGACGATGAGGAGTGGGGTGCCCAAACTCAGCGCGCAGCTTTGGCCCGCAATGCCGTCAGGTTGGCACCACATGTTTTTGCAACGCTGTGGACATTAGGCAGTGCAAACCAGTTGCGACTTGGGGTGCCTGCGTGCAGCACATCTCAGGAGATGCGCTAGGCGTGTCTGGGAGGTGCTGCATGCGGCACTGCACACGTGCATTCAGTGTGTCTGGGCTGCACCGCCCTGCAGCACTCTGTGCCGGGTGATGCCTAGACACATCTCAGGAGATGCGCTAGGCGTGCCTGGGAGGTGCTGCATGCGGCACTGCACACGTGCATTCAGTGTGTCTGGGCTGCACCGCCCTGCAGCACTCTGTGCCGGGTGATGCCTAGACACATCTCAGGAGATGCGCTAGGCATGTCTGGGAGGTGCTGCATGTGGCAGTAAGCACGCGCATGCTGTGTGTCTGGGCTGCACCGCCCTGCGGCGCTTTGTGCCGGGTGATGCCTAGACACATCTCAGGAGATGCGCTAGGCGTGCCTGGGAGGTGCTGCATGTGGCACTGCACGCGCATTCTGTGTGTCTGGGCTGCACCGCCCTGCAGCGCTTTGTGCCGGGTGATGCCTAGACACATCTCAGGAGATGCGCTAGGCGTGCCTGGGAGGTGCTGCATGCGGCACTGCACACGTGCATTCAGTGTGTCTGGGCTGCACCGCCCTGCAGCACTCTGTGCCGGGTGATGCCTAGACACATCTCAGGAGATGCGCTAGGCGTGCCTGGGAGGTGCTGCATGCGGCACTGCACACGTGCATTCAGTGTGTCTGGGCTGCACCGCCCTGCAGCACTCTGTGCCGGGTGATGCCTAGACACATCTCAGGAGATGCGCTAGGCGTGCCTGGGAGGTGCTG
The DNA here is from genome assembly GCA_900538255.1 of Ulva mutabilis. Classification (NCBI taxonomy): domain Eukaryota; kingdom Viridiplantae; phylum Chlorophyta; class Ulvophyceae; order Ulvales; family Ulvaceae; genus Ulva; species Ulva mutabilis. The sequence goes on along the minus strand of UNSF01000200.1, from coordinate 45,142 downwards.
CATGCGGCACTGCACACGTGCATTCAGTGTGTCTGGGCTGCACCGCCCTGCAGCACTCTGTGCCGGGTGATGCCTAGACACATCTCAGGAGATGCGCTAGGCATGTCTGGGAGGTGCTGCATGCGGCAGTAAGCACGCGCATGCTGTGTGTCTGGGCTGCACCGCCCTGCGGCGCTTTGTGCCGGGTGATGCCTAGACACATCTCAGGAGATGCGCTAGGCATGTCTGGGAGGTGCTGCATGTGGCAGTAAGCACGCGCATGCTGTGTGTCTGGGCTGCACCGCCCTGCAGCGCTTTGTGCCGGGTGATGCCTAGACACATCTCAGGAGATGCGCTAGGCGTGCCTGGGAGGTGCTGCATGCGGCACTGCACACGTGCATTCAGTGTGTCTGGGCTGCACCGCCCTGCAGCACTCTGTGCCGGGTGATGCCTAGACACATCTCAGGAGATGCGCTAGGCGTGCCTGGGAGGTGCTGCATGCGGCACTGCACACGTGCATTCAGTGTGTCTGGGCTGCACCGCCCTGCAGCACTTGTGCCGGGTGATGCCTAGACACATCTCAGGAGATGCGCTAGGCGTGCCTGGGAGGTGCTGCATGCGGCACTAAGCACGCGCATGCTGTGTGTCTGGGCTGCACCGCCCTGCAGCACTCTGTGCCGGGTGATGCCTAGACACATCTCAGGAGATGCGCTAGGCATGTCTGGGAGGTGCTGCATGTGGCAGTAAGCACGCGCATGCTGTGTGTCTGGGCTGCACCGCCCTGCGGCGCTTTGTGCCGGGTGATGCCTAGACACATCTCAGGAGATGCGCTAGGCGTGCCTGGGAGGTGCTGCATGCGGCACTGCACACGTGCATTCAGTGTGTCTGGGCTGCACCGCCCTGCAGCACTCTGTGCCGGGTGATGCCTAGACACATCTCAGGAGATGCGCTAGGCGTGCCTGGGAGGTGCTGCATGTGGCACTAAGCACGTGCATTCAGTGTGTCTGGGCTGCACCGCCCTGCAGCACTCTGTGCCGGGTGATGCCTAGACACATCTCAGGAGATGCGCTAGGCATGTCTGGGAGGTGCTGCATGTGGCAGTAAGCACGCGCATGCTGTGTGTCTGGGCTGCACCGCCCTGCGGCGCTTTGTGCCGGGTGATGCCTAGACACATCTCAGGAGATGCGCTAGGCGTGCCTGGGAGGTGCTGCATGCGGCACTGCACACGTGCATTCAGTGTGTCTGGGCTGCACCGCCCTGCAGCACTCTGTGCCGGGTGATGCCTAGACACATCTCAGGAGATGCGCTAGGCGTGCCTGGGAGGTGCTGCATGCGGCACTGCACACGTGCATTCAGTGTGTCTGGGCTGCACCGCCCTGCAGCACTCTGTGCCGGGTGATGCCTAGACACATCTCAGGAGATGCGCTAGGCGTGCCTGGGAGGTGCTGCATGCGGCACTGCACACGTGCATTCAGTGTGTCTGGGCTGCACCGCCCTGCAGCACTCTGTGCCGGGTGATGCCTAGACACATCTCAGGAGATGCGCTAGGCATGTCTGGGAGGTGCTGCATGTGGCAGTAAGCACGCGCATGCTGTGTGTCTGGGCTGCACCGCCCTGCGGCGCTTTGTGCCGGGTGATGCCTAGACACATCTCAGGAGATGCGCTAGGCGTGCCTGGGAGGTGCTGCATGCGGCACTGCACACGTGCATTCAGTGTGTCTGGGCTGCACCGCCCTGCAGCACTCTGTGCCGGGTGATGCCTAGACACATCTCAGGAGATGCGCTAGGCGTGCCTGGGAGGTGCTGCATGCGGCACTGCACACGTGCATTCAGTGTGTCTGGGCTGCACCGCCCTGCAGCACTCTGTGCCGGGTGATGCCTAGACACATCTCAGGAGATGCGCTAGGCGTGCCTGGGAGGTGCTGCATGCGGCACTGCACACGTGCATTCAGTGTGTCTGGGCTGCACCGCCCTGCAGCACTCTGTGCCGGGTGATGCCTAGACACATCTCAGGAGATGCGCTAGGCATGTCTGGGAGGTGCTGCATGCGGCAGTAAGCACGCGCATGCTGTGTGTCTGGGCTGCACCGCCCTGCAGCGCTTTGTGCCGGGTGATGCCTAGACACATCTCAGGAGATGCGCTAGGCGTGTCTGGGAGGTGCTGCATGCGGCACTAAGCACGCGCATGCTGTGTGTCTGGGCTGCACCGCCCTGCGGCGCTTGTGCCGGGTGATGCCTAGACACATCTCAGGAGATGCGCTAGGCGTGCCTGGGAGGTGCTGCATGCGGCACTGCACACGTGCATTCAGTGTGTCTGGGCTGCACCGCCCTGCAGCACTCTGTGCCGGGTGATGCCTAGACACATCTCAGGAGATGCGCTAGGCGTGCCTGGGAGGTGCTGCATGCGGCACTGCACACGTGCATTCAGTGTGTCTGGGCTGCACCGCCCTGCAGCACTCTGTGCCGGGTGATGCCTAGACACATCTCAGGAGATGCGCTAGGCATGTCTGGGAGGTGCTGCATGTGGCAGTAAGCACGCGCATGCTGTGTGTCTGGGCTGCACCGCCCTGCAGCGCTTTGTGCCGGGTGATGCCTAGACACATCTCAGGAGATGCGCTAGGCGTGCCTGGGAGGTGCTGCATGCGGCACTGCACACGTGCATTCAGTGTGTCTGGGCTGCACCGCCCTGCAGCACTCTGTGCCGGGTGATGCCTAGACACATCTCAGGAGATGCGCTAGGCGTGCCTGGGAGGTGCTGCATGCGGCACTGCACACGTGCATTCAGTGTGTCTGGGCTGCACCGCCCTGCAGCACTCTGTGCCGGGTGATGCCTAGACACATCTCAGGAGATGCGCTAGGCGTGCCTGGGAGGTGCTGCATGCGGCACTGCACACGTGCATTCAGTGTGTCTGGGCTGCACCGCCCTGCAGCACTCTGTGCCGGGTGATGCCTAGACACATCTCAGGAGATGCGCTAGGCATGTCTGGGAGGTGCTGCATGTGGCAGTAAGCACGTGCATGCTGTGTGTCTGGGCTGCACCGCCCTGCGGCGCTTTGTGCCGGGTGATGCCTAGACACATCTCAGGAGATGCGCTAGGCGTGCCTGGGAGGTGCTGCATGCGGCACTGCACACGTGCATTCAGTGTGTCTGGGCTGCACCGCCCTGCAGCACTCTGTGCCGGGTGATGCCTAGACACATCTCAGGAGATGCGCTAGGCGTGCCTGGGAGGTGCTGCATGCGGCACTGCACACGTGCATCAGTGTGTCTGGGCTGCACCGCCCTGCAGCACTCTGTGCCGGGTGATGCCTAGACACATCTCAGGAGATGCGCTAGGCGTGCCTGGGAGGTGCTGCATGCGGCACTGCACACGTGCATTCAGTGTGTCTGGGCTGCACCGCCCTGCAGCACTCTGTGCCGGGTGATGCCTAGACACATCTCAGGAGATGCGCTAGGCGTGCCTGGGAGGTGCTGCATGCGGCAGTAAGCACGTGCATGCTGTGTGTCTGGGCTGCACCGCCCTGCAGCGCTTGTGCCGGGTGATGCCTAGACACATCTCAGGAGATGCGCTAGGCGTGCCTGGGAGGTGCTGCATGCGGCACTGCACACGTGCATTCAGTGTGTCTGGGCTGCACCGCCCTGCAGCACTCTGTGCCGGGTGATGCCTAGACACATCTCAGGAGATGCGCTAGGCGTGCCTGGGAGGTGCTGCATGCGGCACTGCACACGTGCATTCAGTGTGTCTGGGCTGCACCGCCCTGCAGCACTCTGTGCCGGGTGATGCCTAGACACATCTCAGGAGATGCGCTAGGCGTGCCTGGGAGGTGCTGCATGCGGCACTGCACACGTGCATTCAGTGTGTCTGGGCTGCACCGCCCTGCAGCACTCTGTGCCGGGTGATGCCTAGACACATCTCAGGAGATGCGCTAGGCATGTCTGGGAGGTGCTGCATGCGGCACTAAGCACGTGCATGCTGTGTGTCTGGGCTGCACCGCCCTGCAGCGCTCTGTGCCGGGTGATGCCTAGACACATCTCAGGAGATGCGCTAGGCGTGCCTGGGAGGTGCTGCATGCGGCACTGCACACGTGCATTCAGTGTGTCTGGGCTGCACCGCCCTGCAGCACTCTGTGCCGGGTGATGCCTAGACACATCTCAGGAGATGCGCTAGGCGTGCCTGGGAGGTGCTGCATGCGGCACTGCACACGTGCATTCAGTGTGTCTGGGCTGCACCGCCCTGCAGCACTCTGTGCCGGGTGATGCCTAGACACATCTCAGGAGATGCGCTAGGCGTGCCTGGGAGGTGCTGCATGCGGCACTGCACACGTGCATTCAGTGTGTCTGGGCTGCACCGCCCTGCAGCACTCTGTGCCGGGTGATGCCTAGACACATCTCAGGAGATGCGCTAGGCATGTCTGGGAGGTGCTGCATGTGGCAGTAAGCACGCGCATGCTGTGTGTCTGGGCTGCACCGCCCTGCGGCGCTTTGTGCCGGGTGATGCCTAGACACATCTCAGGAGATGCGCTAGGCATGTCTGGGAGGTGCTGCATGCGGCACTAAGCACGTGCATGCTGTGTGTCTGGGCTGCACCGCCCTGCGGCGCTTGTGCCGGGTGATGCCTAGACACATCTCAGGAGATGCGCTAGGCGTGCCTGGGAGGTGCTGCATGCGGCACTAACACGTGCATTGCTGTGTGTCTGGGCTGCACCGCCCTGCAGCGCTCTGTGCCGGGTGATGCCTAGACACATCTCAGGAGATGCGCTAGGCGTGCCTGGGAGGTGCTGCATGCGGCACTGCACACGTGCATTCAGTGTGTCTGGGCTGCACCGCCCTGCAGCACTCTGTGCCGGGTGATGCCTAGACACATCTCAGGAGATGCGCTAGGCGTGCCTGGGAGGTGCTGCATGCGGCACTGCACACGTGCATTCAGTGTGTCTGGGCTGCACCGCCCTGCAGCACTCTGTGCCGGGTGATGCCTAGACACATCTCAGGAGATGCGCTAGGCGTGCCTGGGAGGTGCTGCATGCGGCACTGCACACGTGCATTCAGTGTGTCTGGGCTGCACCGCCCTGCAGCACTCTGTGCCGGGTGATGCCTAGACACATCTCAGGAGATGCGCTAGGCGTGCCTGGGAGGTGCTGCATGCGGCACTGCACACGTGCATTCAGTGTGTCTGGGCTGCACCGCCCTGCAGCACTCTGTGCCGGGTGATGCCTAGACACATCTCAGGAGATGCGCTAGGCATGTCTGGGAGGTGCTGCATGCGGCAGTAAGCACGCGCATGCTGTGTGTCTGGGCTGCACCGCCCTGCAGCGCTCTGTGCCGGGTGATGCCTAGACACATCTCAGGAGATGCGCTAGGCGTGCCTGGGAGGTGCTGCATGCGGCACTAAGCACGTGCATTCTGTGTGTCTGGGCTGCACCGCCCTGCAGCGCTCTGTGCCGGGTGATGCCTAGACACATCTCAGGAGATGCGCTAGGCGTGCCTGGGAGGTGCTGCATGCGGCACTGCACACGTGCATTCAGTGTGTCTGGGCTGCACCGCCCTGCAGCACTCTGTGCCGGGTGATGCCTAGACACATCTCAGGAGATGCGCTAGGCGTGCCTGGGAGGTGCTGCATGCGGCACTGCACACGTGCATTCAGTGTGTCTGGGCTGCACCGCCCTGCAGCACTCTGTGCCGGGTGATGCCTAGACACATCTCAGGAGATGCGCTAGGCATGTCTGGGAGGTGCTGCATGCGGCAGTAAGCACGTGCATGCTGTGTGTCTGGGCTGCACCGCCCTGCAGCGCTCTGTGCCGGGTGATGCCTAGACACATCTCAGGAGATGCGCTAGGCGTGCCTGGGAGGTGCTGCATGCGGCACTGCACACGTGCATTCAGTGTGTCTGGGCTGCACCGCCCTGCAGCACTCTGTGCCGGGTGATGCCTAGACACATCTCAGGAGATGCGCTAGGCGTGCCTGGGAGGTGCTGCATGCGGCACTGCACACGTGCATTCAGTGTGTCTGGGCTGCACCGCCCTGCAGCACTCTGTGCCGGGTGATGCCTAGACACATCTCAGGAGATGCGCTAGGCGTGCCTGGGAGGTGCTGCATGCGGCACTGCACACGTGCATTCAGTGTGTCTGGGCTGCACCGCCCTGCAGCACTCTGTGCCGGGTGATGCCTAGACACATCTCAGGAGATGCGCTAGGCATGTCTGGGAGGTGCTGCATGCGGCACTAAGCACGTGCATGCTGTGTGTCTGGGCTGCACCGCCCTGCAGCGCTCTGTGCCGGGTGATGCCTAGACACATCTCAGGAGATGCGCTAGGCATGTCTGGGAGGTGCTGCATGCGGCAGTAAGCACGTGCATGCTGTGTGTCTGGGCTGCACCGCCCTGCAGCGCTCTGTGCCGGGTGATGCCTAGACACATCTCAGGAGATGCGCTAGGCGTGCCTGGGAGGTGCTGCATGCGGCACTGCACACGTGCATGCTGTGTGTCTGGGCTGCACCGCCCTGCAGCACTCTGTGCCGGGTGATGCCTAGACACATCTCAGGAGATGCGCTAGGCGTGCCTGGGAGGTGCTGCATGCGGCACTGCACACGTGCATTCAGTGTGTCTGGGCTGCACCGCCCTGCAGCACTCTGTGCCGGGTGATGCCTAGACACATCTCAGGAGATGCGCTAGGCGTGCCTGGGAGGTGCTGCATGCGGCACTGCACACGTGCATTCAGTGTGTCTGGGCTGCACCGCCCTGCAGCACTCTGTGCCGGGTGATGCCTAGACACATCTCAGGAGATGCGCTAGGCATGTCTGGGAGGTGCTGCATGTGGCAGTAAGCACGCGCATGCTGTGTGTCTGGGCTGCACCGCCCTGCAGCGCTTTGTGCCGGGTGATGCCTAGACACATCTCAGGAGATGCGCTAGGCGTGCCTGGGAGGTGCTGCATGCGGCACTGCACACGTGCATTCAGTGTGTCTGGGCTGCACCGCCCTGCAGCACTCTGTGCCGGGTGATGCCTAGACACATCTCAGGAGATGCGCTAGGCGTGCCTGGGAGGTGCTGCATGCGGCACTGCACACGTGCATTCAGTGTGTCTGGGCTGCACCGCCCTGCAGCACTCTGTGCCGGGTGATGCCTAGACACATCTCAGGAGATGCGCTAGGCGTGCCTGGGAGGTGCTGCATGCGGCACTGCACACGTGCATTCAGTGTGTCTGGGCTGCACCGCCCTGCAGCACTCTGTGCCGGGTGATGCCTAGACACATCTCAGGAGATGCGCTAGGCATGTCTGGGAGGTGCTGCATGTGGCAGTAAGCACGCGCATGCTGTGTGTCTGGGCTGCACCGCCCTACAGCGCTCTGTGCCGGGTGATGCCTAGACACATCTCAGGAGATGCGCTAGGCGTGCCTGGGAGGTGCTGCATGCGGCACTGCACACGTGCATGCAGTGTGTCTGGGCTGCACCGCCCTGCAGCACTCTGTGCCGGGTGATGCCTAGACACATCTCAGGAGATGCGCTAGGCGTGCCTGGGAGGTGCTGCATGCGGCACTGCACACGTGCATTCAGTGTGTCTGGGCTGCACCGCCCTGCAGCACTCTGTGCCGGGTGATGCCTAGACACATCTCAGGAGATGCGCTAGGCGTGCCTGGGAGGTGCTGCATGCGGCACTGCACACGTGCATTCAGTGTGTCTGGGCTGCACCGCCCTGCAGCACTCTGTGCCGGGTGATGCCTAGACACATCTCAGGAGATGCGCTAGGCATGTCTGGGAGGTGCTGCATGCGGCACTAAGCACGCGTGCATGCTGTGTGTCTGGGCTGCACCGCCCTGCAGCGCTTTGTGCCGGGTGATGCCTAGACACATCTCAGGAGATGCGCTAGGCATGTCTGGGAGGTGCTGCATGCGGCACTAAGCACGTGCATGCTGTGTGTCTGGGCTGCACCGCCCTGCAGCGCTCTGTGCCGGGTGATGCCTAGACACATCTCAGGAGATGCGCTAGGCGTGCCTGGGAGGTGCTGCATGCGGCACTGCACACGTGCATTCAGTGTGTCTGGGCTGCACCGCCCTGCAGCACTCTGTGCCGGGTGATGCCTAGACACATCTCAGGAGATGCGCTAGGCGTGCCTGGGAGGTGCTGCATGCGGCACTGCACACGTGCATTCAGTGTGTCTGGGCTGCACCGCCCTGCAGCACTCTGTGCCGGGTGATGCCTAGACACATCTCAGGAGATGCGCTAGGCATGTCTGGGAGGTGCTGCATGCGGCACTAAGCACGTGCATGCTGTGTGTCTGGGCTGCACCGCCCTGCAGCGCTCTGTGCCGGGTGATGCCTAGACACATCTCAGGAGATGCGCTAGGCGTGCCTGGGAGGTGCTGCATGCGGCACTGCACACGTGCATTCAGTGTGTCTGGGCTGCACCGCCCTGCAGCACTCTGTGCCGGGTGATGCCTAGACACATCTCAGGAGATGCGCTAGGCGTGCCTGGGAGGTGCTGCATGCGGCACTGCACACGTGCATTCAGTGTGTCTGGGCTGCACCGCCCTGCAGCACTCTGTGCCGGGTGATGCCTAGACACATCTCAGGAGATGCGCTAGGCGTGCCTGGGAGGTGCTGCATGCGGCACTGCACACGTGCATTCAGTGTGTCTGGGCTGCACCGCCCTGCAGCACTCTGTGCCGGGTGATGCCTAGACACATCTCAGGAGATGCGCTAGGCGTGCCTGGGAGGTGCTGCATGCGGCACTGCACACGTGCATTCAGTGTGTCTGGGCTGCACCGCCCTGCAGCACTCTGTGCCGGGTGATGCCTAGACACATCTCAGGAGATGCGCTAGGCGTGCCTGGGAGGTGCTGCATGCGGCACTGCACACGTGCATTCAGTGTGTCTGGGCTGCACCGCCCTGCAGCACTCTGTGCCGGGTGATGCCTAGACACATCTCAGGAGATGCGCTAGGCGTGCCTGGGAGGTGCTGCATGCGGCACTGCACACGTGCATGCAGTGTGTCTGGGCTGCACCGCCCTGCAGCGCTCTGTGCCGGGTGATGCCTAGACACATCTCAGGAGATGCGCTAGGCGTGCCTGGGAGGTGCTGCATGCGGCACTGCACACGTGCATTCAGTGTGTCTGGGCTGCACCGCCCTGCAGCACTCTGTGCCGGGTGATGCCTAGACACATCTCAGGAGATGCGCTAGGCGTGCCTGGGAGGTGCTGCATGCGGCACTGCACACGTGCATTCAGTGTGTCTGGGCTGCACCGCCCTGCAGCACTCTGTGCCGGGTGATGCCTAGACACATCTCAGGAGATGCGCTAGGCGTGCCTGGGAGGTGCTGCATGCGGCACTGCACACGTGCATTCAGTGTGTCTGGGCTGCACCGCCCTGCAGCACTCTGTGCCGGGTGATGCCTAGACACATCTCAGGAGATGCGCTAGGCGTGTCTGGGAGGTGCTGCATGCGGCACTAAGCACGTGCATGCTGTGTGTCTGGGCTGCACCGCCCTGCAGCGCTCTGTGCCGGGTGATGCCTAGACACATCTCAGGAGATGCGCTAGGCATGTCTGGGAGGTGCTGCATGCGGCACTGCACACGTGCATGCTGTGTGTCTGGGCTGCACCGCCCTGCAGCGCTCTGTGCCGGGTGATGCCTAGACACATCTCAGGAGATGCGCTAGGCGTGCCTGGGAGGTGCTGCATGCGGCACTGCACACGTGCATTCAGTGTGTCTGGGCTGCACCGCCCTGCAGCACTCTGTGCCGGGTGATGCCTAGACACATCTCAGGAGATGCGCTAGGCGTGCCTGGGAGGTGCTGCATGCGGCACTGCACACGTGCATTCAGTGTGTCTGGGCTGCACCGCCCTGCAGCACTCTGTGCCGGGTGATGCCTAGACACATCTCAGGAGATGCGCTAGGCGTGCCTGGGAGGTGCTGCATGCGGCACTGCACACGTGCATTCAGTGTGTCTGGGCTGCACCGCCCTGCAGCACTCTGTGCCGGGTGATGCCTAGACACATCTCAGGAGATGCGCTAGGCGTGCCTGGGAGGTGCTGCATGCGGCACTGCACACGTGCATTCAGTGTGTCTGGGCTGCACCGCCCTGCAGCACTCTGTGCCGGGTGATGCCTAGACACATCTCAGGAGATGCGCTAGGCGTGCCTGGGAGGTGCTGCATGCGGCACTGCACACGTGCATTCAGTGTGTCTGGGCTGCACCGCCCTGCAGCACTCTGTGCCGGGTGATGCCTAGACACATCTCAGGAGATGCGCTAGGCGTGCCTGGGAGGTGCTGCATGCGGCACTGCACACGTGCATTCAGTGTGTCTGGGCTGCACCGCCCTGCAGCACTCTGTGCCGGGTGATGCCTAGACACATCTCAGGAGATGCGCTAGGCATGTCTGGGAGGTGCTGCATGCGGCACTAAGCACGTGCATGCTGTGTGTCTGGGCTGCACCGCCCTGCAGCGCTCTGTGCCGGGTGATGCCTAGACACATCTCAGGAGATGCGCTAGGCGTGCCTGGGAGGTGCTGCATGCGGCACTGCACACGTGCATTCAGTGTGTCTGGGCTGCACCGCCCTGCAGCACTCTGTGCCGGGTGATGCCTAGACACATCTCAGGAGATGCGCTAGGCGTGCCTGGGAGGTGCTGCATGCGGCACTGCACACGTGCATTCAGTGTGTCTGGGCTGCACCGCCCTGCAGCACTCTGTGCCGGGTGATGCCTAGACACATCTCAGGAGATGCGCTAGGCGTGCCTGGGAGGTGCTGCATGCGGCACTGCACACGTGCATTCAGTGTGTCTGGGCTGCACCGCCCTGCAGCACTCTGTGCCGGGTGATGCCTAGACACATCTCAGGAGATGCGCTAGGCATGTCTGGGAGGTGCTGCATGCGGCACTAAGCACGTGCATGCTGTGTGTCTGGGCTGCACCGCCCTGCAGCGCTCTGTGCCGGGTGATGCCTAGACACATCTCAGGAGATGCGCTAGGCATGTCTGGGAGGTGCTGCATGCGGCACTAAGCACGTGCATGCTGTGTGTCTGGGCTGCACCGCCCTGCAGCGCTCTGTGCCGGGTGATGCCTAGACACATCTCAGGAGATGCGCTAGGCGTGCCTGGGAGGTGCTGCATGCGGCACTGCACACGTGCATTCAGTGTGTCTGGGCTGCACCGCCCTGCAGCACTCTGTGCCGGGTGATGCCTAGACACATCTCAGGAGATGCGCTAGGCGTGCCTGGGAGGTGCTGCATGCGGCACTGCACACGTGCATTCAGTGTGTCTGGGCTGCACCGCCCTGCAGCACTCTGTGCCGGGTGATGCCTAGACACATCTCAGGAGATGCGCTAGGCGTGCCTGGGAGGTGCTGCATGCGGCACTGCACACGTGCATTCAGTGTGTCTGGGCTGCACCGCCCTGCAGCACTCTGTGCCGGGTGATGCCTAGACACATCTCAGGAGATGCGCTAGGCGTGCCTGGGAGGTGCTGCATGCGGCACTGCACACGTGCATTCAGTGTGTCTGGGCTGCACCGCCCTGCAGCACTCTGTGCCGGGTGATGCCTAGACACATCTCAGGAGATGCGCTAGGCGTGCCTGGGAGGTGCTGCATGCGGCACTGCACACGTGCATTCAGTGTGTCTGGGCTGCACCGCCCTGCAGCACTCTGTGCCGGGTGATGCCTAGACACATCTCAGGAGATGCGCTAGGCGTGCCTGGGAGGTGCTGCATGCGGCACTGCACACGTGCATTCAGTGTGTCTGGGCTGCACCGCCCTGCAGCACTCTGTGCCGGGTGATGCCTAGACACATCTCAGGAGATGCGCTAGGCGTGCCTGGGAGGTGCTGCATGCGGCACTGCACACGTGCATTCAGTGTGTCTGGGCTGCACCGCCCTGCAGCACTCTGTGCCGGGTGATGCCTAGACACATCTCAGGAGATGCGCTAGGCATGTCTGGGAGGTGCTGCATGCGGCACTAAGCACGTGCATGCTGTGTGTCTGGGCTGCACCGCCCTGCAGCGCTCTGTGCCGGGTGATGCCTAGACACATCTCAGGAGATGCGCTAGGCATGTCTGGGAGGTGCTGCATGCGGCACTAAGCACGTGCATGCTGTGTGTCTGGGCTGCACCGCCCTGCAGCGCTCTGTGCCGGGTGATGCCTAGACACATCTCAGGAGATGCGCTAGGCGTGCCTGGGAGGTGCTGCATGCGGCACTGCACACGTGCATTCAGTGTGTCTGGGCTGCACCGCCCTGCAGCACTCTGTGCCGGGTGATGCCTAGACACATCTCAGGAGATGCGCTAGGCGTGCCTGGGAGGTGCTGCATGCGGCACTGCACACGTGCATTCAGTGTGTCTGGGCTGCACCGCCCTGCAGCACTCTGTGCCGGGTGATGCCTAGACACATCTCAGGAGATGCGCTAGGCGTGCCTGGGAGGTGCTGCATGCGGCACTGCACACGTGCATTCAGTGTGTCTGGGCTGCACCGCCCTGCAGCACTCTGTGCCGGGTGATGCCTAGACACATCTCAGGAGATGCGCTAGGCATGTCTGGGAGGTGCTGCATGCGGCACTAAGCACGTGCATGCTGTGTGTCTGGGCTGCACCGCCCTGCAGCGCTCTGTGCCGGGTGATGCCTAGACACATCTCAGGAGATGCGCTAGGCATGTCTGGGAGGTGCTGCATGCGGCACTAAGCACGTGCATGCTGTGTGTCTGGGCTGCACCGCCCTGCAGCGCTCTGTGCCGGGTGATGCCTAGACACATCTCAGGAGATGCGCTAGGCGTGCCTGGGAGGTGCTGCATGCGGCACTGCACACGTGCATTCAGTGTGTCTGGGCTGCACCGCCCTGCAGCACTCTGTGCCGGGTGATGCCTAGACACATCTCAGGAGATGCGCTAGGCGTGCCTGGGAGGTGCTGCATGCGGCACTGCACACGTGCATTCAGTGTGTCTGGGCTGCACCGCCCTGCAGCACTCTGTGCCGGGTGATGCCTAGACACATCTCAGGAGATGCGCTAGGCGTGTCTGGGAGGTGCTGCATGCGGCACTAAGCACGTGCATGCTGTGTGTCTGGGCTGCACCGCCCTGCAGCGCTCTGTGCCGGGTGATGCCTAGACACATCTCAGGAGATGCGCTAGGCATGTCTGGGAGGTGCTGCATGCGGCACTGCACGTGCATGCTGTGTGTCTGGGCTGCACCGCCCTGCAGCGCTCTGTGCCGGGTGATGCCTAGACACATCTCAGGAGATGCGCTAGGCGTGCCTGGGAGGTGCTGCATGCGGCACTGCACACGTGCATGCTGTGTGTCTGGGCTGCACCGCCCTGCAGCGCTCTGTGCCGGGTGATGCCTAGACACATCTCAGGAGATGCGCTAGGCGTGCCTGGGAGGTGCTGCATGCGGCACTGCACACGTGCATTCAGTGTGTCTGGGCTGCACCGCCCTGCAGCACTCTGTGCCGGGTGATGCCTAGACACATCTCAGGAGATGCGCTAGGCGTGCCTGGGAGGTGCTGCATGCGGCACTGCACACGTGCATTCAGTGTGTCTGGGCTGCACCGCCCTGCAGCACTCTGTGCCGGGTGATGCCTAGACACATCTCAGGAGATGCGCTAGGCGTGCCTGGGAGGTGCTGCATGCGGCACTGCACACGTGCATTCAGTGTGTCTGGGCTGCACCGCCCTGCAGCACTCTGTGCCGGGTGATGCCTAGACACATCTCAGGAGATGCGCTAGGCGTGTCTGGGAGGTGCTGCATGCGGCACTGCACACGTGCATGCTGTGTGTCTGGGCTGCACCGCCCTGCAGCGCTCTGTGCCGGGTGATGCCTAGACACATCTCAGGAGATGCGCTAGGCGTGCCTGGGAGGTGCTGCATGCGGCACTGCACACGTGCATTCAGTGTGTCTGGGCTGCACCGCCCTGCAGCACTCTGTGCCGGGTGATGCCTAGACACATCTCAGGAGATGCGCTAGGCGTGCCTGGGAGGTGCTGCATGCGGCACTGCACACGTGCATTCAGTGTGTCTGGGCTGCACCGCCCTGCAGCACTCTGTGCCGGGTGATGCCTAGACACATCTCAGGAGATGCGCTAGGCATGTCTGGGAGGTGCTGCATGCGGCAGTAAGCACGTGCATGCTGTGTGTCTGGGCTGCACCGCCCTGCAGCGCTCTGTGCCGGGTGATGCCTAGACACATCTCAGGAGATGCGCTAGGCATGTCTGGGAGGTGCTGCATGCGGCACTAAGCACGTGCATGCTGTGTGTCTGGGCTGCACCGCCCTGCAGCGCTCTGTGCCGGGTGATGCCTAGACACATCTCAGGAGATGCGCTAGGCGTGCCTGGGAGGTGCTGCATGCGGCACTGCACACGTGCATTCAGTGTGTCTGGGCTGCACCGCCCTGCAGCACTCTGTGCCGGGTGATGCCTAGACACATCTCAGGAGATGCGCTAGGCGTGCCTGGGAGGTGCTGCATGCGGCACTGCACACGTGCATTCAGTGTGTCTGGGCTGCACCGCCCTGCAGCACTCTGTGCCGGGTGATGCCTAGACACATCTCAGGAGATGCGCTAGGCGTGCCTGGGAGGTGCTGCATGCGGCACTGCACACGTGCATTCAGTGTGTCTGGGCTGCACCGCCCTGCAGCACTCTGTGCCGGGTGATGCCTAGACACATCTCAGGAGATGCGCTAGGCGTGCCTGGGAGGTGCTGCATGCGGCACTGCACACGTGCATTCAGTGTGTCTGGGCTGCACCGCCCTGCAGCACTCTGTGCCGGGTGATGCCTAGACACATCTCAGGAGATGCGCTAGGCGTGCCTGGGAGGTGCTGCATGCGGCACTGCACACGTGCATTCAGTGTGTCTGGGCTGCACCGCCCTGCAGCACTCTGTGCCGGGTGATGCCTAGACACATCTCAGGAGATGCGCTAGGCGTGCCTGGGAGGTGCTGCATGCGGCACTGCACACGTGCATTCAGTGTGTCTGGGCTGCACCGCCCTGCAGCACTCTGTGCCGGGTGATGCCTAGACACATCTCAGGAGATGCGCTAGGCGTGCCTGGGAGGTGCTGCATGCGGCACTGCACACGTGCATTCAGTGTGTCTGGGCTGCACCGCCCTGCAGCACTCTGTGCCGGGTGATGCCTAGACACATCTCAGGAGATGCGCTAGGCATGTCTGGGAGGTGCTGCATGCGGCACTAAGCACGTGCATGCTGTGTGTCTGGGCTGCACCGCCCTGCAGCGCTCTGTGCCGGGTGATGCCTAGACACATCTCAGGAGATGCGCTAGGCGTGCCTGGGAGGTGCTGCATGCGGCACTGCACACGTGCATTCAGTGTGTCTGGGCTGCACCGCCCTGCAGCACTCTGTGCCGGGTGATGCCTAGACACATCTCAGGAGATGCGCTAGGCGTGCCTGGGAGGTGCTGCATGCGGCACTGCACACGTGCATTCAGTGTGTCTGGGCTGCACCGCCCTGCAGCACTCTGTGCCGGGTGATGCCTAGACACATCTCAGGAGATGCGCTAGGCGTGCCTGGGAGGTGCTGCATGCGGCACTGCACACGTGCATTCAGTGTGTCTGGGCTGCACCGCCCTGCAGCACTCTGTGCCGGGTGATGCCTAGACACATCTCAGGAGATGCGCTAGGCATGTCTGGGAGGTGCTGCATGCGGCACTGCACACGTGCATGCTGTGTGTCTGGGCTGCACCGCCCTGCAGCGCTCTGTGCCGGGTGATGCCTAGACACATCTCAGGAGATGCGCTAGGCGTGCCTGGGAGGTGCTGCATGCGGCACTGCACACGTGCATTCAGTGTGTCTGGGCTGCACCGCCCTGCAGCACTCTGTGCCGGGTGATGCCTAGACACATCTCAGGAGATGCGCTAGGCGTGCCTGGGAGGTGCTGCATGCGGCACTGCACACGTGCATTCAGTGTGTCTGGGCTGCACCGCCCTGCAGCGCTCTGTGCCGGGTGATGCCTAGACACATCTCAGGAGATGCGCTAGGCGTGCCTGGGAGGTGCTGCATGCGGCACTAAGCACGTGCATGCTGTGTGTCTGGGCTGCACCGCCCTGCAGCGCTCTGTGCCGGGTGATGCCTAGACACATCTCAGGAGATGCGCTAGGCGTGCCTGGGAGGTGCTGCATGCGGCACTGCACACGTGCATTCAGTGTGTCTGGGCTGCACCGCCCTGCAGCACTCTGTGCCGGGTGATGCCTAGACACATCTCAGGAGATGCGCTAGGCGTGCCTGGGAGGTGCTGCATGCGGCACTGCACACGTGCATTCAGTGTGTCTGGGCTGCACCGCCCTGCAGCACTCTGTGCCGGGTGATGCCTAGACACATCTCAGGAGATGCGCTAGGCATGTCTGGGAGGTGCTGCATGCGGCAGTAAGCACGCATGCTGTGTGTCTGGGCTGCACCGCCCTGCAGCGCTCTGTGCCGGGTGATGCCTAGACACATCTCAGGAGATGCGCTAGGCGTGCCTGGGAGGTGCTGCATGCGGCACTGCACACGTGCATGCTGTGTGTCTGGGCTGCACCGCCCTGCAGCGCTCTGTGCCGGGTGATGCCTAGACACATCTCAGGAGATGCGCTAGGCGTGCCTGGGAGGTGCTGCATGCGGCACTGCACACGTGCATGCTGTGTGTCTGGGCTGCACCGCCCTGCAGCGCTCTGTGCCGGGTGATGCCTAGACACATCTCAGGAGATGCGCTAGGCGTGCCTGGGAGGTGCTGCATGCGGCACTGCACACGTGCATTCAGTGTGTCTGGGCTGCACCGCCCTGCAGCACTCTGTGCCGGGTGATGCCTAGACACATCTCAGGAGATGCGCTAGGCGTGCCTGGGAGGTGCTGCATGCGGCACTGCACACGTGCATTCAGTGTGTCTGGGCTGCACCGCCCTGCAGCACTCTGTGCCGGGTGATGCCTAGACACATCTCAGGAGATGCGCTAGGCGTGCCTGGGAGGTGCTGCATGCGGCACTGCACACGTGCATTCAGTGTGTCTGGGCTGCACCGCCCTGCAGCACTCTGTGCCGGGTGATGCCTAGACACATCTCAGGAGATGCGCTAGGCGTGCCTGGGAGGTGCTGCATGCGGCACTGCACACGTGCATGCTGTGTGTCTGGGCTGCACCGCCCTGCAGCGCTTTGTGCCGGGTGATGCCTAGACACATCTCAGGAGATGCGCTAGGCGTGCCTGGGAGGTGCTGCATGCGGCACTGCACGTGCATGCTGTGTGTCTGGGCTGCACCGCCCTGCAGCGCTCTGTGCCGGGTGATGCCTAGACACATCTCAGGAGATGCGCTAGGCGTGCCTGGGAGGTGCTGCATGCGGCACTGCACACGTGCATTCAGTGTGTCTGGGCTGCACCGCCCTGCAGCACTCTGTGCCGGGTGATGCCTAGACACATCTCAGGAGATGCGCTAGGCGTGCCTGGGAGGTGCTGCATGCGGCACTGCACACGTGCATTCAGTGTGTCTGGGCTGCACCGCCCTGCAGCACTCTGTGCCGGGTGATGCCTAGACACATCTCAGGAGATGCGCTAGGCGTGCCTGGGAGGTGCTGCATGCGGCACTGCACACGTGCATTCAGTGTGTCTGGGCTGCACCGCCCTGCAGCACTCTGTGCCGGGTGATGCCTAGACACATCTCAGGAGATGCGCTAGGCGTGCCTGGGAGGTGCTGCATGCGGCACTGCACACGTGCATTCAGTGTGTCTGGGCTGCACCGCCCTGCAGCACTCTGTGCCGGGTGATGCCTAGACACATCTCAGGAGATGCGCTAGGCGTGCCTGGGAGGTGCTGCATGCGGCACTGCACACGTGCATTCAGTGTGTCTGGGCTGCACCGCCCTGCAGCACTCTGTGCCGGGTGATGCCTAGACACATCTCAGGAGATGCGCTAGGCATGCCTGGGAGGTGCTGCATGCGGCACTAAGCACGTGCATGCAGTGTGTCTGGGCTGCACCGCCCTGCAGCGCTCTGTGCCGGGTGATGCCTAGACACATCTCAGGAGATGCGCTAGGCGTGCCTGGGAGGTGCTGCATGCGGCACTAAGCACGTGCATGCTGTGTGTCTGGGCTGCACCGCCCTGCAGCGCTCTGTGCCGGGTGATGCCTAGACACATCTCAGGAGATGCGCTAGGCGTGCCTGGGAGGTGCTGCATGCGGCACTGCACACGTGCATTCAGTGTGTCTGGGCTGCACCGCCCTGCAGCACTCTGTGCCGGGTGATGCCTAGACACATCTCAGGAGATGCGCTAGGCGTGCCTGGGAGGTGCTGCATGCGGCACTGCACACGTGCATTCAGTGTGTCTGGGCTGCACCGCCCTGCAGCACTCTGTGCCGGGTGATGCCTAGACACATCTCAGGAGATGCGCTAGGCATGTCTGGGAGGTGCTGCATGCGGCAGTAAGCACGTGCATGCTGTGTGTCTGGGCTGCACCGCCCTGCGGCGCTTTGTGCCGGGTGATGCCTAGACACATCTCAGGAGATGCGCTAGGCGTGCCTGGGAGGTGCTGCATGCGGCACTGCACACGTGCATTCAGTGTGTCTGGGCTGCACCGCCCTGCAGCACTCTGTGCCGGGTGATGCCTAGACACATCTCAGGAGATGCGCTAGGCGTGCCTGGGAGGTGCTGCATGCGGCACTGCACACGTGCATTCAGTGTGTCTGGGCTGCACCGCCCTGCAGCACTCTGTGCCGGGTGATGCCTAGACACATCTCAGGAGATGCGCTAGGCGTGCCTGGGAGGTGCTGCATGCGGCACTGCACACGTGCATTCAGTGTGTCTGGGCTGCACCGCCCTGCAGCACTCTGTGCCGGGTGATGCCTAGACACATCTCAGGAGATGCGCTAGGCGTGCCTGGGAGGTGCTGCATGCGGCACTGCACACGTGCATTCAGTGTGTCTGGGCTGCACCGCCCTGCAGCACTCTGTGCCGGGTGATGCCTAGACACATCTCAGGAGATGCGCTAGGCATGTCTGGGAGGTGCTGCATGCGGCACTAAGCACGCGCATGCTGTGTGTCTGGGCTGCACCGCCCTGCGGCGCTTTGTGCCGGGTGATGCCTAGACACATCTCAGGAGATGCGCTAGGCGTGCCTGGGAGGTGCTGCATGCGGCACTGCACACGTGCATTCAGTGTGTCTGGGCTGCACCGCCCTGCAGCACTCTGTGCCGGGTGATGCCTAGACACATCTCAGGAGATGCGCTAGGCGTGCCTGGGAGGTGCTGCATGCGGCAGCACGCGCATGCTGTGTGTCTGGGCTGCACCGCCCTGCAGCGCTCTGTGCCGGGTGATGCCTAGACACATCTCAGGAGATGCGCTAGGCATGTCTGGGAGGTGCTGCATGCGGCAGTAAGCACGCGCATGCTGTGTGTCTGGGCTGCACCGCCCTGCAGCGCTCTGTGCCGGGTGATGCCTAGACACATCTCAGGAGATGCGCTAGGCGTGCCTGGGAGGTGCTGCATGCGGCACTGCACACGTGCATTCAGTGTGTCTGGGCTGCACCGCCCTGCAGCACTCTGTGCCGGGTGATGCCTAGACACATCTCAGGAGATGCGCTAGGCGTGCCTGGGAGGTGCTGCATGCGGCACTGCACACGTGCATTCAGTGTGTCTGGGCTGCACCGCCCTGCAGCACTCTGTGCCGGGTGATGCCTAGACACATCTCAGGAGATGCGCTAGGCATGTCTGGGAGGTGCTGCATGCGGCAGTAAGCACGCGCATGCTGTGTGTCTGGGCTGCACCGCCCTGCGGCGCTTTGTGCCGGGTGATGCCTAGACACATCTCAGGAGATGCGCTAGGCGTGCCTGGGAGGTGCTGCATGCGGCACTGCACACGTGCATTCAGTGTGTCTGGGCTGCACCGCCCTGCAGCACTCTGTGCCGGGTGATGCCTAGACACATCTCAGGAGATGCGCTAGGCGTGCCTGGGAGGTGCTGCATGCGGCACTGCACACGTGCATTCAGTGTGTCTGGGCTGCACCGCCCTGCAGCACTCTGTGCCGGGTGATGCCTAGACACATCTCAGGAGATGCGCTAGGCGTGCCTGGGAGGTGCTGCATGCGGCACTAAGCACGCGCATGCTGTGTGTCTGGGCTGCACCGCCCTGCAGCGCTCTGTGCCGGGTGATGCCTAGACACATCTCAGGAGATGCGCTAGGCGTGCCTGGGAGGTGCTGCATGCGGCACTGCACACGTGCATTCAGTGTGTCTGGGCTGCACCGCCCTGCAGCACTCTGTGCCGGGTGATGCCTAGACACATCTCAGGAGATGCGCTAGGCGTGCCTGGGAGGTGCTGCATGCGGCACTGCACACGTGCATTCAGTGTGTCTGGGCTGCACCGCCCTGCAGCACTCTGTGCCGGGTGATGCCTAGACACATCTCAGGAGATGCGCTAGGCGTGCCTGGGAGGTGCTGCATGCGGCACTGCACGTGCATTCAGTGTGTCTGGGCTGCACCGCCCTGCAGCACTCTGTGCCGGGTGATGCCTAGACACATCTCAGGAGATGCGCTAGGCGTGCCTGGGAGGTGCTGCATGCGGCACTGCACACGTGCATTCAGTGTGTCTGGGCTGCACCGCCCTGCAGCACTCTGTGCCGGGTGATGCCTAGACACATCTCAGGAGATGCGCTAGGCGTGCCTGGGAGGTGCTGCATGCGGCACTGCACACGTGCATTCAGTGTGTCTGGGCTGCACCGCCCTGCAGCACTCTGTGCCGGGTGATGCCTAGACACATCTCAGGAGATGCGCTAGGCGTGCCTGGGAGGTGCTGCATGCGGCACTGCACACGTGCATTCAGTGTGTCTGGGCTGCACCGCCCTGCAGCACTCTGTGCCGGGTGATGCCTAGACACATCTCAGGAGATGCGCTAGGCGTGCCTGGGAGGTGCTGCATGCGGCACTGCACACGTGCATTCAGTGTGTCTGGGCTGCACCGCCCTGCAGCACTCTGTGCCGGGTGATGCCTAGACACATCTCAGGAGATGCGCTAGGCGTGCCTGGGAGGTGCTGCATGCGGCACTGCACACGTGCATTCAGTGTGTCTGGGCTGCACCGCCCTGCAGCACTCTGTGCCGGGTGATGCCTAGACACATCTCAGGAGATGCGCTAGGCGTGCCTGGGAGGTGCTGCATGTGGCAGTAAGCACGCGCATGCTGAGTGTCTGGGCTGCACCGCCCTACAGCGCTCTGTGCCGGGTGATGCCTAGACACATCTCAGGACATGCACTTACAGTGTTCACGACCAAGTTCGCCACCCCCGGGTGGGGAAGTGAAGGTGGGGAACCTGTTAACGTTTCAGCCTGGGGGACTCTTTGGGGACTCTGCATGTTGATTCGCTGTAACGTCGATGCTGTATATAGATGATATTGAAGTAGGGCCTGCGATGTTTCTGAGCGTCTGGGCACAACTATCGGAGCGTGTGCGTGACAAGAATAAACACCGCAGCATCGGGGCTTCGGACGGGGCACACAGGCTGCGCATGCGATGTGCCCTAGGCGCACTTATGCCCTCTGCGCCCCCGAAGAGCCGCAGTAACGCAAGCAATGAGACTTTGGTGAGTCATGTAGCGCACACATGGATTTTGTCTTCGTAGGAATGCGGGCCCATAGCGGAGCGCGGACTAGGGCACACAGCCGTGCGCAGGGCGATGTGCCCAATCTGCCTCGCCGCTATACGTACGCGGGAATTGCACTCCAAGCGCGCCAAACCATTGGAAACATAGGTATATCATATGATCTCCAAGCGGTGACACTGCTGGAACAGGATCCACCCGCCGCTTCGTAACGCGAGGCTTCGTTCATTGACGGGAATCGGATGCTCCGCAACGGGTCACCTGCCCAACAGGGCTATCCGGACGTCCCACGTTGCGACTCCCGTGAAGGATGCAATCAAATCGGTGAGGTATATCGGCCGCTAACACGAGTGCATGTGGTTTCCCCGACCCAGGAGTCCCAGGGCAGCTGAGAGGCCTGTAATCCAAAACAACGCAGCCATTAAGCGTTTTTAATCCAGATGAAACATCAGAACATGCATTACCACACTGAATCATGAACCAAATACTCGTCAGATTGCGAGTCTGAACAGTTCCCAGAAATTTGCCAACTTCCCACTTACAGGTTACAGGTTCCCCACCCAGGACCCTCCCCACCCAGGTGGGCCAATGTGTCTGGGCGTGGACGCAGTGCTAGGCATGTCTGGGAGGAGCTGCATGTGGCAGTGCGCACGTGCATGTTGTGTGTGTAGTATGCGGCCATGGGCGTGATTGAGGAAGGAGTAGCATGGACATAGTTGATGAGAGGCGATAGTGAGGTATAAGAGAGTCGTGGTTACTCCCGCCGTGATCCCCCCGTGAATTTGGTCTAGCTCGGACTGCAGGCTGTGGCTGGGCCTGTGGGATGGACTTGGATAGTATTGGCAGTATGTGCTCTGGCCCTCCGCATGGATTCACGCGCAACTGATATGGCTGCGCAAGGCAGTGGAATCCCGTCAAGTCGGGTGGCGAGGCCATGTTGACAATTCGACTTCCCGGGACACCCGGGCAGCACGCGGTGCCGTACATAAGCTGCGGCAGTGAACATGCGCTCGCGGGCAGGCAACACCACACATTGCAACATTACACAGGTCCGTAGTATACGTCTCTTCGTGCGACATGATGTTTCGCACGGGCTTGTAAGTGCAAGACAGTAGGTGTCGGTGCCGATTGACATGTCAGTGCATCAGCACTGCATGAGTCTGTGCCGAAGGAGAAACACCGCATAGGGATTATCCGATTCGTAATGAAGATACAGCAGCGGTTCTTCTGAGAGGTTTCGTCCTCCACGGCAGTCGGTGTGTCCCCAGTCCCAGCTGCCACTGTCCTCAACGGGACGTATACGTATCCCGGGCTGTGGGCTACACCGTCTCCGTATATCCAAGTGCTATTCTAATTGCCGACATAGTCGTCCTGTTGCCGCAACAGATCCATTCGACGGATCACGATCGTTGTTGCGTAGAATCAAACGGATGCAACCGCACGCACGCCCGCAATATCCTTGTGAAGAGTTTTCTACTGCCTTTGTTGGGAGCTATAGAGGAGCTGAGTCTCCAGGCGAGTAGCAGTTGAGGCGATGTGCCGGATAGTTCGTGTGGTCGGCGCGCTTTTGTTGGGTGACAGCCCATACGGCGCCGTGAGGTCGCGGTCAGCTTTAACAAGCAAACAGCGCCCCAAGATGCAAACACCATTTGTCTGCATACACCAAACTATAAAGTATGGACTCAGGCAGTGATTACTGACGGCCACCGACCGTCCGTTTTTCGAACCCGCGCGGGGCAGGCGTGCACGTCGCTCTACAGCTCTGACGCTGGCACGGTTGAACGGGGCCAACTCAGCGTTGACAGTGTAGCGGAGTATTACATTCCATTCAGGCCAGCACCGCGTTGCATGCAGGGTCACCTGAAGGCATTGACGCGCCGGTCACCCAAGTGGACTTGCGTGCCCGCGAGGCTCCACCTCTTCGCACCTGCAGTCACAGGGCACGCAAGTGCACTTGCGTGCCCATGTGCACCTCCAGCCACGGGGCGCGCAAGTGCACCTGCGGGCCCCGTGGCACCTCAGCCACACTTGCGTGCCCATGGACACTGCTCGTGCACCGTACGAACAGTGAAGGGTACATACTCGCAGCGGCCATCTCATCCCTTCATCACAGGCTAACTGTCTTGATGCATTGGTCCAAACGTATCGAAGATCCGGGCCCAAGTATGAACCACTCTGGATTGGCATAAGCATGACACTACTGGATGCAACAACGGAGGATTGGTCTCTATGGGGTCACGGCCGCCAGGGTGAGTGGTGAACAGCGACTGGAAAATGGGTGACTATCTGAGCGAATGGATTGGTGTATAACGGTCATCCAGTGATCCAAAGGTGGTCTACATGTTGCATCCGTTGAGTCGTGCACGGCCGTGTGGAGTTTAACTAAACAGTCGTACACGTGACAATTTACATCACAGGGGCCACGAGGGGACTTGATGTATAGCATCGTACCTAGCACGGGACATCGCATTGCTTTATGACGGTGCTGGGTTGGTGCTGGAGGAGCGGCCCAAGAACAAGTATAAACAGTATATATACATTGACTCTAACATATATATCAACATTGAGTTGTGGCGCAATAGTGAGCAGGATGAGATGTCAACCCTGTATCAGTAGATCCCCAATCATGTATCTCTTTTGCGGGTGAACCATTTCCATGCATGGCGCTGCCATGTGTGCCTGCAGGATGTCCCATAATTGCCATCATCACATCAGGACCTCATGGCCTGGTTGTCCTGGCCAGGATCCTGGGGTATCTGATAAGGTCATGTTGTCACCATGGCCAGGAGTCATGGATCATCCGGTAGGAAGACCTGCATTAGTCCATGACCATGTGTCCACCGCTGGGATGTACTCAGTGTTCCTAGGATGTCCCCAGGACGTCTTGGGTTACCCGGGGAAAACATGATCCTGGCGAAACGTCCACCGTCCTTGTAGTGGTGAGTGTGTGTTGCGCGGTTGGGGCGGGTTGTTGCAATTGTTGAATGGGCACCTGGGTGCAGATTCGTTTTGGATATGATGAGAATAGTACCAGCTGCAGCCTCCACGCGTGAAGGCGCTCAGCCGACACCGTCACCGCCCGAGCTCTGAACGTGGCCAGCGCGAACGTGACTGATGCGTCTGCAGATGATTGAGGCTGATGCAGGCACTGTGATTATCATGAGCTTGTTCGATGCGCCGTATGGGCGTTCCAGTGGTACTTGCAGCACTTGCATGTTTTGGCACGTCTACAGTGGTGGCTTGGGGCCCCGCGCGCCATGGACCGCGTGCAGTCTGGTGTGTAACACGGAGATGAACGCAATAGCGCCGGCAGCGGGGCAAGGAAGGAAAGTAGACGGCCAAAAACCCCCGAAAGTAAGCCAAGCAATCGCTCTCCAAGGCGAAAAAGCCACAACGAACCGACACAGCCGACACAACCACACCCACGCACCACACCACGCGCCCCCGCACCTCCACTACGGCACCGCGCCACAAACCGCGCACAGCAACAACCACCCCCGCACTACTGCCCCCCCCGCAAAACCAGCCACCACCGACCCCTACAGCAGCACCCCTCCATCCTGCCCACTGGAGCATTCCATCACGGGCCCCCGCACATGAGAGCCCGGGGCGCACGCCCCCACAGTGCAAGGCGTACCAGCCCTCCCCCTCCGGCCGCCCGACAGGGGCCTCAGGCGGGGCGCAGTCTGGTGTAATCACATGTGGCCAATCATGTACACTTCACAAGTTGCCCATTTGTTCGCAGCCGTGTCAGCATCCGCCGTGGCCATGTGCACGATCGTGGAGGCTGCAGCGTATACGCAAGATTGAGTGACGCAAGATTGAGTGACGATTGCGTGTTACACAGTGATAGATCTAGGACTCAGCAGCGCCGAGGCAACATTCCAGGCAGCAAGCAGACAGACCGGCCACAGTAAGCACCAAGGCCACGCGCCGCACGAGCAAATGCCAGAACGAACTAATGCCAGCTTGAAAGCAGACACCCGCCACCGGCGCAGTACCACGCAGCCCATGCGCACACCAAACACACAGTCAGCACGCGCCGGACCCACAAGCGGTCGTCGACTCGACACTAGCAGTCAGCACGGGCGCGCCGGCGCGCGCTACGGTTGTGACAATACGTCCAGCATGCTACTTGCAACACTGCGGCTGCAGCTGCCCAGTTGCAACAGTATGAACTGCTGAATCTGCACTCATGATGCCTGCCCTCAACTGCAGCTGCATCCAATGCTCAGGACACCCCTCACCTGGCCTCGCTGCTGAAAGACAACTGGAAGCCAATTGAAGCTAGTGCTGTTGTTGGTGACACCAAGCTGACAAACATGTGGCCTCATGAACTCAGAAATGTAATCATACATGTGTGCACTTTTGCAGGATGTCGTGCAGAGAGTTGAGTTCCCGTGGGGCTGTGGCAGTGTGCCTGCAGTGCGGTTGGCCCAGTGTCCGCACCAGTGTCCCAGGCCAGAGTGGGGCTCAGCCCCACACCCAGGTTGCGTGTGGATATCAATGGGGTGATGGGGTGCTGCAGTGATGGGGTGCTGCGTGCTGACGTGGCTGTGTGCCAGTGGTGTGCCACAGAGATCAACGCAAAGGCAAGGGCAAAGGCAGGGAGCCCCAGCATGCCCATGCAGCAAGCAACAAGCAGCAAAATGCACAGGTATACCCAAGCCACAACTTGAAGCACTGTCACGACCGAAACAACAGCACCAACAGCATTGAGCAAAGCCACGGGCTCCGACCAAAGCCACGGGCTCCAACCGAAGCCCGCGGCTGGCAAGGCACCACTGACACTGCAATGGTCGGGCGGCCGGAGGGGGAGGGCTGGTACGCCTTGCACTGTGGGGGGCGTGCGCCCCCGGCTCTCATGTGGCGGGGGCCCGTGATGGAATGCTCCAGTGGGCAGGATGGAGTGGGGGCTGCTGTAGGGGGGTCGGTGGTGGCTGGTTTTGCTGGGGTGGGCAGTAGTGCGGTGGTGGTTGTTGCTGTGCGCGGTTGTTGGCGCGGGTGCCGTAGTGGAGGGGTGCGGGAGTGCTTGTGCCGGGTGATGCCTAGACACATCTCAGGAGATGCGCTAGGCGTGCCTGGGAGGTGCTGCATGCGGCACTGCACACGTGCATTCAGTGTGTCTGGGCTGCACCGCCCTGCAGCACTCTGTGCCGGGTGATGCCTAGACACATCTCAGGAGATGCGCTAGGCGTGCCTGGGAGGTGCTGCATGCGGCACTCACGTGCATTCAGTGTGTCTGGGCTGCACCGCCCTGCAGCACTCTGTGCCGGGTGATGCCTAGACACATCTCAGGAGATGCGCTAGGCATGTCTGGGAGGTGCTGCATGCGGCAGTAAGCACGCGCATGCTGTGTCTGGGCTGCACCGCCCTGCAGCGCTTTGTGCCGGGTGATGCCTAGACACATCTCAGGAGATGCGCTAGGCGTGCCTGGGAGGTGCTGCATGCGCACTGCACACGTGCATTCAGTGTGTCTGGGCTGCACCGCCCTGCAGCACTCTGTGCCGGGTGATGCCTAGACACATCTCAGGAGATGCGCTAGGCGTGCCTGGGAGGTGCTGCATGCGGCAGTAAGCACGTGCATGCTGTGTGTCTGGGCTGCACCGCCCTGCAGCGCTCTGTGCCGGGTGATGCCTAGACACATCTCAGGAGATGCGCTAGGCATGTCTGGGAGGTGCTGCATGCGGCACTAAGCACGTGCATGCTGTGTGTCTGGGCTGCACCGCCCGCGCTTGTGCCGGGTGATGCCTAGACACATCTCAGGAGATGCGCTAGGCGTGCCTGGGAGGTGCTGCATGCGGCACTGCACACGTGCATTCAGTGTGTCTGGGCTGCACCGCCCTGCAGCACTCTGTGCCGGGTGATGCCTAGACATCTCAGGAGATGCGCTAGGCGTGCCTGGGAGGTGCTGCATGCGGCACTGCACACGTGCATTCAGTGTGTCTGGGCTGCACCGCCCTGCAGCACTCTGTGCCGGGTGATGCCTAGACACATCTCAGGAGATGCGCTAGGCATGCCTGGGAGGTGCTGCATGCGGCACTAAGCACGCGCATGCTGTGTGTCTGGGCTGCACCGCCCTGCGGCGCTTTGTGCCGGGTGATGCCTAGACACATCTCAGGAGATGCGCTAGGCGTGCCTGGGAGGTGCTGCATGCGGCACTGCGCACGTGCATGCTGTGTGTCTGGGCTGCACCGCCCTGCAGCGCTCTGTGCCGGGTGATGCCTAGACACATCTCAGGAGATGCGCTAGGCGTGCCTGGGAGGTGCTGCATGCGGCACTGCACACGTGCATGCAGTGTGTCTGGGCTGCACCGCCCTGCAGCCTCTGTGCCGGGTGATGCCTAGACACATCTCAGGAGATGCGCTAGGCGTGCCTGGGAGGTGCTGCATGCGGCACTGCACACGTGCATTCAGTGTGTCTGGGCTGCACCGCCCTGCAGCACTCTGTGCCGGGTGATGCCTAGACACATCTCAGGAGATGCGCTAGGCGTGCCTGGGAGGTGCTGCATGCGGCACTGCACACGTGCATTCAGTGTGTCTGGGCTGCACCGCCCTGCAGCACTCTGTGCCGGGTGATGCCTAGACACATCTCAGGAGATGCGCTAGGCGTGCCTGGGAGGTGCTGCATGCGGCACTGCACACGTGCATTCAGTGTGTCTGGGCTGCACCGCCCTGCAGCACTCTGTGCCGGGTGATGCCTAGACACATCTCAGGAGATGCGCTAGGCATGTCTGGGAGGTGCTGCATGTGGCAGTAAGCACGCGCATGCTGTGTGTCTGGGCTGCACCGCCCTGCGGCGCTTTGTGCCGGGTGATGCCTAGACACATCTCAGGAGATGCGCTAGGCGTGCCTGGGAGGTGCTGCATGCGGCACTGCACACGTGCATGCTGTGTGTCTGGGCTGCACCGCCCTGCAGCGCTCTGTGCCGGGTGATGCCTAGACACATCTCAGGAGATGCGCTAGGCGTGCCTGGGAGGTGCTGCATGCGGCACTGCACACGTGCATTCAGTGTGTCTGGGCTGCACCGCCCTGCAGCACTCTGTGCCGGGTGATGCCTAGACACATCTCAGGAGATGCGCTAGGCGTGCCTGGGAGGTGCTGCATGCGGCACTGCACACGTGCATTCAGTGTGTCTGGGCTGCACCGCCCTGCAGCACTCTGTGCCGGGTGATGCCTAGACACATCTCAGGAGATGCGCTAGGCGTGCCTGGGAGGTGCTGCATGCGGCACTGCACACGTGCATTCAGTGTGTCTGGGCTGCACCGCCCTGCAGCACTCTGTGCCGGGTGATGCCTAGACACATCTCAGGAGATGCGCTAGGCGTGCCTGGGAGGTGCTGCATGCGGCACTGCACACGTGCATTCAGTGTGTCTGGGCTGCACCGCCCTGCAGCACTCTGTGCCGGGTGATGCCTAGACACATCTCAGGAGATGCGCTAGGCGTGCCTGGGAGGTGCTGCATGCGGCACTGCACACGTGCATTCAGTGTGTCTGGGCTGCACCGCCCTGCAGCACTCTGTGCCGGGTGATGCCTAGACACATCTCAGGAGATGCGCTAGGCATGTCTGGGAGGTGCTGCATGTGGCAGTAAGCACGCGCATGCTGTGTGTCTGGGCTGCACCGCCCTGCGGCGCTTTGTGCCGGGTGATGCCTAGACACATCTCAGGAGATGCGCTAGGCGTGCCTGGGAGGTGCTGCATGTGGCTAAGCACGTGCATGCTGTGTGTCTGGGCTGCACCGCCCTGCGGCGCTTTGTGCCGGGTGATGCCTAGACACATCTCAGGAGATGCGCTAGGCGTGCCTGGGAGGTGCTGCATGCGGCACTGCACACGTGCATTCAGTGTGTCTGGGCTGCACCGCCCTGCAGCACTCTGTGCCGGGTGATGCCTAGACACATCTCAGGAGATGCGCTAGGCGTGCCTGGGAGGTGCTGCATGCGGCACTGCACACGTGCATTCAGTGTGTCTGGGCTGCACCGCCCTGCAGCACTCTGTGCCGGGTGATGCCTAGACACATCTCAGGAGATGCGCTAGGCATGTCTGGGAGGTGCTGCATGCGGCAGTAAGCACGTGCATGCTGTGTGTCTGGGCTGCACCGCCCTGCAGCGCTCTGTGCGGGTGATGCCTAGACACATCTCAGGAGATGCGCTAGGCATGTCTGGGAGGTGCTGCATGTGGCAGTAAGCACGCGCATGCTGTGTGTCTGGGCTGCACCGCCCTGCGGCGCTTTGTGCCGGGTGATGCCTAGACACATCTCAGGAGATGCGCTAGGCGTGCCTGGGAGGTGCTGCATGCGGCACTGCACACGTGCATTCAGTGTGTCTGGGCTGCACCGCCCTGCAGCACTCTGTGCCGGGTGATGCCTAGACACATCTCAGGAGATGCGCTAGGCGTGCCTGGGAGGTGCTGCATGCGGCACTGCACACGTGCATTCAGTGTGTCTGGGCTGCACCGCCCTGCAGCACTCTGTGCCGGGTGATGCCTAGACACATCTCAGGAGATGCGCTAGGCATGCCTGGGAGGTGCTGCATGCGGCACTAAGCACGTGCATGCTGTGTGTCTGGGCTGCACCGCCCTGCAGCGCTCTGTGCCGGGTGATGCCTAGACACATCTCAGGAGATGCGCTAGGCATGCCTGGGAGGTGCTGCATGCGGCACTGCACGTGCATGCTGTGTGTCTGGGCTGCACCGCCCTGCAGCGCTCTGTGCCGGGTGATGCCTAGACACATCTCAGGAGATGCGCTAGGCGTGTCTGGGAGGTGCTGCATGTGGCACTAAGCACGCGCATGCTGTGTGTCTGGGCTGCACCGCCCTGCAGCGCTCTGTGCCGGGTGATGCCTAGACACATCTCAGGAGATGCGCTAGGCGTGCCTGGGAGGTGCTGCATGCGGCACTGCACACGTGCATTCAGTGTGTCTGGGCTGCACCGCCCTGCAGCACTCTGTGCCGGGTGATGCCTAGACACATCTCAGGAGATGCGCTAGGCGTGCCTGGGAGGTGCTGCATGCGGCACTGCACACGTGCATTCAGTGTGTCTGGGCTGCACCGCCCTGCAGCACTCTGTGCCGGGTGATGCCTAGACACATCTCAGGAGATGCGCTAGGCATGTCTGGGAGGTGCTGCATGTGGCAGTAAGCACGCGCATGCTGTGTGTCTGGGCTGCACCGCCCTGCGGCGCTTTGTGCCGGGTGATGCCTAGACACATCTCAGGAGATGCGCTAGGCATGTCTGGGAGGTGCTGCATGCGGCAGTAAGCACGTGCATGCTGTGTGTCTGGGCTGCACCGCCCTGCGGCGCTTTGTGCCGGGTGATGCCTAGACACATCTCAGGAGATGCGCTAGGCGTGCCTGGGAGGTGCTGCATGCGGCACTGCACACGTGCATTCAGTGTGTCTGGGCTGCACCGCCCTGCAGCACTCTGTGCCGGGTGATGCCTAGACACATCTCAGGAGATGCGCTAGGCGTGCCTGGGAGGTGCTGCATGCGGCACTGCACACGTGCATTCAGTGTGTCTGGGCTGCACCGCCCTGCAGCACTCTGTGCCGGGTGATGCCTAGACACATCTCAGGAGATGCGCTAGGCGTGCCTGGGAGGTGCTGCATGCGGCACTGCACACGTGCATTCAGTGTGTCTGGGCTGCACCGCCCTGCAGCACTCTGTGCCGGGTGATGCCTAGACACATCTCAGGAGATGCGCTAGGCATGTCTGGGAGGTGCTGCATGCGGCAGTAAGCACGCGCATGCTGTGTGTCTGGGCTGCACCGCCCTGCAGCGCTCTGTGCCGGGTGATGCCTAGACACATCTCAGGAGATGCGCTAGGCGTGCCTGGGAGGTGCTGCATGCGGCAAGCACGCGCATGCTGTGTGTCTGGGCTGCACCGCCCTGCAGCGCTTTGTGCCGGGTGATGCCTAGACACATCTCAGGAGATGCGCTAGGCGTGCCTGGGAGGTGCTGCATGCGGCACTGCACACGTGCATTCAGTGTGTCTGGGCTGCACCGCCCTGCAGCACTCTGTGCCGGGTGATGCCTAGACACATCTCAGGAGATGCGCTAGGCGTGCCTGGGAG
The DNA here is from genome assembly GCA_900538255.1 of Ulva mutabilis. Lineage (NCBI taxonomy): Eukaryota > Viridiplantae > Chlorophyta > Ulvophyceae > Ulvales > Ulvaceae > Ulva > Ulva mutabilis. Next base: position 13,588 of record UNSF01000200.1, on the reverse strand, counting down.
GTGCTGCATGCGGCACTGCACACGTGCATTCAGTGTGTCTGGGCTGCACCGCCCTGCAGCACTCTGTGCCGGGTGATGCCTAGACACATCTCAGGAGATGCGCTAGGCGTGCCTGGGAGGTGCTGCATGCGGCACTGCACACGTGCATTCAGTGTGTCTGGGCTGCACCGCCCTGCAGCACTCTGTGCCGGGTGATGCCTAGACACATCTCAGGAGATGCGCTAGGCGTGCCTGGGAGGTGCTGCATGCGGCACTGCACACGTGCATTCAGTGTGTCTGGGCTGCACCGCCCTGCAGCACTCTGTGCCGGGTGATGCCTAGACACATCTCAGGAGATGCGCTAGGCGTGCCTGGGAGGTGCTGCATGCGGCACTGCACACGTGCATTCAGTGTGTCTGGGCTGCACCGCCCTGCAGCACTCTGTGCCGGGTGATGCCTAGACACATCTCAGGAGATGCGCTAGGCGTGCCTGGGAGGTGCTGCATGCGGCACTGCACACGTGCATTGCAGTGTGTCTGGGCTGCACCGCCCTGCAGCACTCTGTGCCGGGTGATGCCTAGACACATCTCAGGAGATGCGCTAGGCATGTCTGGGAGGTGCTGCATGTGGCAGTAAGCACGCGCATGCTGTGTGTCTGGGCTGCACCGCCCTGCGGCGCTTTGTGCCGGGTGATGCCTAGACACATCTCAGGAGATGCGCTAGGCGTGCCTGGGAGGTGCTGCATGCGGCACTGCACACGTGCATTCAGTGTGTCTGGGCTGCACCGCCCTGCAGCACTCTGTGCCGGGTGATGCCTAGACACATCTCAGGAGATGCGCTAGGCGTGCCTGGGAGGTGCTGCATGCGGCACTGCACACGTGCATTCAGTGTGTCTGGGCTGCACCGCCCTGCAGCACTCTGTGCCGGGTGATGCCTAGACACATCTCAGGAGATGCGCTAGGCGTGCCTGGGAGGTGCTGCATGCGGCACTGCACACGTGCATTCAGTGTGTCTGGGCTGCACCGCCCTGCAGCACTCTGTGCCGGGTGATGCCTAGACACATCTCAGGAGATGCGCTAGGCATGTCTGGGAGGTGCTGCATGTGGCAGTAAGCACGCGCATGCTGTGTGTCTGGGCTGCACCGCCCTGCGGCGCTTTGTGCCGGGTGATGCCTAGACACATCTCAGGAGATGCGCTAGGCATGTCTGGGAGGTGCTGCATGTGGCAGTAAGCACGCGCATGCTGTGTGTCTGGGCTGCACCGCCCTGCGGCGCTTTGTGCCGGGTGATGCCTAGACACATCTCAGGAGATGCGCTAGGCGTGCCTGGGAGGTGCTGCATGCGGCACTGCACACGTGCATTCAGTGTGTCTGGGCTGCACCGCCCTGCAGCACTCTGTGCCGGGTGATGCCTAGACACATCTCAGGAGATGCGCTAGGCGTGCCTGGGAGGTGCTGCATGCGGCACTGCACACGTGCATTCAGTGTGTCTGGGCTGCACCGCCCTGCAGCACTCTGTGCCGGGTGATGCCTAGACACATCTCAGGAGATGCGCTAGGCGTGCCTGGGAGGTGCTGCATGCGGCACTGCACACGTGCATTCAGTGTGTCTGGGCTGCACCGCCCTGCAGCACTCTGTGCCGGGTGATGCCTAGACACATCTCAGGAGATGCGCTAGGCATGTCTGGGAGGTGCTGCATGTGGCAGTAAGCACGTGCATGCTGTGTGTCTGGGCTGCACCGCCCTGCAGCGCTTTGTGCCGGGTGATGCCTAGACACATCTCAGGAGATGCGCTAGGCGTGCCTGGGAGGTGCTGCATGCGGCACTGCACACGTGCATTCAGTGTGTCTGGGCTGCACCGCCCTGCAGCACTCTGTGCCGGGTGATGCCTAGACACATCTCAGGAGATGCGCTAGGCGTGCCTGGGAGGTGCTGCATGCGGCACTGCACACGTGCATTCAGTGTGTCTGGGCTGCACCGCCCTGCAGCACTCTGTGCCGGGTGATGCCTAGACACATCTCAGGAGATGCGCTAGGCATGTCTGGGAGGTGCTGCATGCGGCAGTAAGCACGCGCATGCTGTGTGTCTGGGCTGCACCGCCCTGCGGCGCTTTGTGCCGGGTGATGCCTAGACACATCTCAGGAGATGCGCTAGGCGTGCCTGGGAGGTGCTGCATGCGGCACTGCACACGTGCATTCAGTGTGTCTGGGCTGCACCGCCCTGCAGCACTCTGTGCCGGGTGATGCCTAGACACATCTCAGGAGATGCGCTAGGCGTGCCTGGGAGGTGCTGCATGCGGCACTGCACACGTGCATTCAGTGTGTCTGGGCTGCACCGCCCTGCAGCACTCTGTGCCGGGTGATGCCTAGACACATCTCAGGAGATGCGCTAGGCGTGCCTGGGAGGTGCTGCATGCGGCACTAAGCACGTGCATGCTGTGTGTCTGGGCTGCACCGCCCTGCAGCACTCTGTGCCGGGTGATGCCTAGACACATCTCAGGAGATGCGCTAGGCGTGCCTGGGAGGTGCTGCATGCGGCACTGCACACGTGCATTCAGTGTGTCTGGGCTGCACCGCCCTGCAGCACTCTGTGCCGGGTGATGCCTAGACACATCTCAGGAGATGCGCTAGGCGTGCCTGGGAGGTGCTGCATGCGGCACTAAGCACGTGCATGCTGTGTGTCTGGGCTGCACCGCCCTGCAGCGCTCTGTGCCGGGTGATGCCTAGACACATCTCAGGAGATGCGCTAGGCATGTCTGGGAGGTGCTGCATGCGGCACTAAGCACGTGCATGCTGTGTGTCTGGGCTGCACCGCCCTGCAGCGCTCTGTGCCGGGTGATGCCTAGACACATCTCAGGAGATGCGCTAGGCGTGCCTGGGAGGTGCTGCATGCGGCACTGCACACGTGCATTCAGTGTGTCTGGGCTGCACCGCCCTGCAGCACTCTGTGCCGGGTGATGCCTAGACACATCTCAGGAGATGCGCTAGGCGTGCCTGGGAGGTGCTGCATGCGGCACTGCACACGTGCATTCAGTGTGTCTGGGCTGCACCGCCCTGCAGCACTCTGTGCCGGGTGATGCCTAGACACATCTCAGGAGATGCGCTAGGCGTGCCTGGGAGGTGCTGCATGCGGCACTGCACACGTGCATTCAGTGTGTCTGGGCTGCACCGCCCTGCAGCACTCTGTGCCGGGTGATGCCTAGACACATCTCAGGAGATGCGCTAGGCGTGCCTGGGAGGTGCTGCATGCGGCACTGCACACGTGCATTCAGTGTGTCTGGGCTGCACCGCCCTGCAGCACTCTGTGCCGGGTGATGCCTAGACACATCTCAGGAGATGCGCTAGGCGTGCCTGGGAGGTGCTGCATGCGGCACTGCACACGTGCATTCAGTGTGTCTGGGCTGCACCGCCCTGCAGCACTCTGTGCCGGGTGATGCCTAGACACATCTCAGGAGATGCGCTAGGCGTGCCTGGGAGGTGCTGCATGCGGCACTGCACACGTGCATTCAGTGTGTCTGGGCTGCACCGCCCTGCAGCACTCTGTGCCGGGTGATGCCTAGACACATCTCAGGAGATGCGCTAGGCGTGCCTGGGAGGTGCTGCATGCGGCACTGCACACGTGCATTCAGTGTGTCTGGGCTGCACCGCCCTGCAGCACTCTGTGCCGGGTGATGCCTAGACACATCTCAGGAGATGCGCTAGGCGTGCCTGGGAGGTGCTGCATGCGGCACTGCACACGTGCATTCAGTGTGTCTGGGCTGCACCGCCCTGCAGCACTCTGTGCCGGGTGATGCCTAGACACATCTCAGGAGATGCGCTAGGCGTGCCTGGGAGGTGCTGCATGCGGCACTGCACACGTGCATTCAGTGTGTCTGGGCTGCACCGCCCTGCAGCACTCTGTGCCGGGTGATGCCTAGACACATCTCAGGAGATGCGCTAGGCATGTCTGGGAGGTGCTGCATGCGGCAGTAAGCACGCGCATGCTGTGTGTCTGGGCTGCACCGCCCTGCAGCGCTTTGTGCCGGGTGATGCCTAGACACATCTCAGGAGATGCGCTAGGCATGTCTGGGAGGTGCTGCATGCGGCACTAAGCACGTGCATGCTGTGTGTCTGGGCTGCACCGCCCTGCAGCGCTCTGTGCCGGGTGATGCCTAGACACATCTCAGGAGATGCGCTAGGCGTGCCTGGGAGGTGCTGCATGCGGCACTGCACACGTGCATTCAGTGTGTCTGGGCTGCACCGCCCTGCAGCACTCTGTGCCGGGTGATGCCTAGACACATCTCAGGAGATGCGCTAGGCGTGCCTGGGAGGTGCTGCATGCGGCACTGCACACGTGCATTCAGTGTGTCTGGGCTGCACCGCCCTGCAGCACTCTGTGCCGGGTGATGCCTAGACACATCTCAGGAGATGCGCTAGGCGTGCCTGGGAGGTGCTGCATGCGGCACTGCACACGTGCATTCAGTGTGTCTGGGCTGCACCGCCCTGCAGCACTCTGTGCCGGGTGATGCCTAGACACATCTCAGGAGATGCGCTAGGCGTGCCTGGGAGGTGCTGCATGCGGCACTGCACACGTGCATTCAGTGTGTCTGGGCTGCACCGCCCTGCAGCACTCTGTGCCGGGTGATGCCTAGACACATCTCAGGAGATGCGCTAGGCGTGCCTGGGAGGTGCTGCATGCGGCACTGCACACGTGCATTCAGTGTGTCTGGGCTGCACCGCCCTGCAGCACTCTGTGCCGGGTGATGCCTAGACACATCTCAGGAGATGCGCTAGGCGTGCCTGGGAGGTGCTGCATGCGGCACTGCACACGTGCATTCAGTGTGTCTGGGCTGCACCGCCCTGCAGCACTCTGTGCCGGGTGATGCCTAGACACATCTCAGGAGATGCGCTAGGCGTGCCTGGGAGGTGCTGCATGCGGCACTGCACACGTGCATTCAGTGTGTCTGGGCTGCACCGCCCTGCAGCGCTCTGTGCCGGGTGATGCCTAGACACATCTCAGGAGATGCGCTAGGCGTGCCTGGGAGGTGCTGCATGCGGCACTGCACACGTGCATTCAGTGTGTCTGGGCTGCACCGCCCTGCAGCACTCTGTGCCGGGTGATGCCTAGACACATCTCAGGAGATGCGCTAGGCGTGCCTGGGAGGTGCTGCATGCGGCACTGCACACGTGCATTCAGTGTGTCTGGGCTGCACCGCCCTGCAGCACTCTGTGCCGGGTGATGCCTAGACACATCTCAGGAGATGCGCTAGGCGTGCCTGGGAGGTGCTGCATGCGGCACTGCACACGTGCATTCAGTGTGTCTGGGCTGCACCGCCCTGCAGCACTCTGTGCCGGGTGATGCCTAGACACATCTCAGGAGATGCGCTAGGCATGTCTGGGAGGTGCTGCATGTGGCAGTAAGCACGCGCATGCTGTGTGTCTGGGCTGCACCGCCCTGCGGCGCTTTGTGCCGGGTGATGCCTAGACACATCTCAGGAGATGCGCTAGGCGTGCCTGGGAGGTGCTGCATGCGGCACTGCACACGTGCATTCAGTGTGTCTGGGCTGCACCGCCCTGCAGCACTCTGTGCCGGGTGATGCCTAGACACATCTCAGGAGATGCGCTAGGCGTGCCTGGGAGGTGCTGCATGCGGCACTGCACACGTGCATTCAGTGTGTCTGGGCTGCACCGCCCTGCAGCACTCTGTGCCGGGTGATGCCTAGACACATCTCAGGAGATGCGCTAGGCGTGCCTGGGAGGTGCTGCATGCGGCACTGCACACGTGCATTCAGTGTGTCTGGGCTGCACCGCCCTGCAGCACTCTGTGCCGGGTGATGCCTAGACACATCTCAGGAGATGCGCTAGGCGTGCCTGGGAGGTGCTGCATGCGGCACTGCACACGTGCATTCAGTGTGTCTGGGCTGCACCGCCCTGCAGCACTCTGTGCCGGGTGATGCCTAGACACATCTCAGGAGATGCGCTAGGCATGTCTGGGAGGTGCTGCATGCGGCACTAAGCACGTGCATGCTGTGTGTCTGGGCTGCACCGCCCTGCAGCGCTCTGTGCCGGGTGATGCCTAGACACATCTCAGGAGATGCGCTAGGCGTGCCTGGGAGGTGCTGCATGCGGCACTGCACACGTGCATTCAGTGTGTCTGGGCTGCACCGCCCTGCAGCACTCTGTGCCGGGTGATGCCTAGACACATCTCAGGAGATGCGCTAGGCGTGCCTGGGAGGTGCTGCATGCGGCACTGCACACGTGCATTCAGTGTGTCTGGGCTGCACCGCCCTGCAGCACTCTGTGCCGGGTGATGCCTAGACACATCTCAGGAGATGCGCTAGGCGTGCCTGGGAGGTGCTGCATGCGGCACTGCACACGTGCATTCAGTGTGTCTGGGCTGCACCGCCCTGCAGCACTCTGTGCCGGGTGATGCCTAGACACATCTCAGGAGATGCGCTAGGCGTGCCTGGGAGGTGCTGCATGCGGCACTGCACACGTGCATTCAGTGTGTCTGGGCTGCACCGCCCTGCAGCACTCTGTGCCGGGTGATGCCTAGACACATCTCAGGAGATGCGCTAGGCGTGCCTGGGAGGTGCTGCATGCGGCACTGCACACGTGCATTCAGTGTGTCTGGGCTGCACCGCCCTGCAGCACTCTGTGCCGGGTGATGCCTAGACACATCTCAGGAGATGCGCTAGGCATGTCTGGGAGGTGCTGCATGCGGCACTAAGCACGTGCATGCTGTGTGTCTGGGCTGCACCGCCCTGCAGCGCTCTGTGCCGGGTGATGCCTAGACACATCTCAGGAGATGCGCTAGGCATGTCTGGGAGGTGCTGCATGTGGCAGTAAGCACGCGCATGCTGTGTGTCTGGGCTGCACCGCCCTGCGGCGCTTTGTGCCGGGTGATGCCTAGACACATCTCAGGAGATGCGCTAGGCGTGCCTGGGAGGTGCTGCATGCGGCACTGCACACGTGCATTCAGTGTGTCTGGGCTGCACCGCCCTGCAGCACTCTGTGCCGGGTGATGCCTAGACACATCTCAGGAGATGCGCTAGGCGTGCCTGGGAGGTGCTGCATGCGGCACTGCACACGTGCATTCAGTGTGTCTGGGCTGCACCGCCCTGCAGCACTCTGTGCCGGGTGATGCCTAGACACATCTCAGGAGATGCGCTAGGCGTGCCTGGGAGGTGCTGCATGCGGCACTGCACACGTGCATTCAGTGTGTCTGGGCTGCACCGCCCTGCAGCACTCTGTGCCGGGTGATGCCTAGACACATCTCAGGAGATGCGCTAGGCGTGCCTGGGAGGTGCTGCATGCGGCACTGCACACGTGCATTCAGTGTGTCTGGGCTGCACCGCCCTGCAGCACTCTGTGCCGGGTGATGCCTAGACACATCTCAGGAGATGCGCTAGGCGTGCCTGGGAGGTGCTGCATGCGGCACTGCACACGTGCATTCAGTGTGTCTGGGCTGCACCGCCCTGCAGCACTCTGTGCCGGGTGATGCCTAGACACATCTCAGGAGATGCGCTAGGCGTGCCTGGGAGGTGCTGCATGCGGCACTGCACACGTGCATTCAGTGTGTCTGGGCTGCACCGCCCTGCAGCACTCTGTGCCGGGTGATGCCTAGACACATCTCAGGAGATGCGCTAGGCGTGCCTGGGAGGTGCTGCATGCGGCACTGCACACGTGCATTCAGTGTGTCTGGGCTGCACCGCCCTGCAGCACTCTGTGCCGGGTGATGCCTAGACACATCTCAGGAGATGCGCTAGGCGTGCCTGGGAGGTGCTGCATGCGGCACTGCACACGTGCATTCAGTGTGTCTGGGCTGCACCGCCCTGCAGCACTCTGTGCCGGGTGATGCCTAGACACATCTCAGGAGATGCGCTAGGCGTGCCTGGGAGGTGCTGCATGCGGCACTGCACACGTGCATTCAGTGTGTCTGGGCTGCACCGCCCTGCAGCACTCTGTGCCGGGTGATGCCTAGACACATCTCAGGAGATGCGCTAGGCGTGCCTGGGAGGTGCTGCATGCGGCACTGCACACGTGCATTCAGTGTGTCTGGGCTGCACCGCCCTGCAGCACTCTGTGCCGGGTGATGCCTAGACACATCTCAGGAGATGCGCTAGGCATGTCTGGGAGGTGCTGCATGTGGCAGTAAGCACGCGCATGCTGTGTGTCTGGGCTGCACCGCCCTGCGGCGCTTTGTGCCGGGTGATGCCTAGACACATCTCAGGAGATGCGCTAGGCATGTCTGGGAGGTGCTGCATGTGGCAGTAAGCACGCGCATGCTGTGTGTCTGGGCTGCACCGCCCTGCGGCGCTTTGTGCCGGGTGATGCCTAGACACATCTCAGGAGATGCGCTAGGCGTGCCTGGGAGGTGCTGCATGCGGCACTGCACACGTGCATTCAGTGTGTCTGGGCTGCACCGCCCTGCAGCACTCTGTGCCGGGTGATGCCTAGACACATCTCAGGAGATGCGCTAGGCGTGCCTGGGAGGTGCTGCATGCGGCACTGCACACGTGCATTCAGTGTGTCTGGGCTGCACCGCCCTGCAGCACTCTGTGCCGGGTGATGCCTAGACACATCTCAGGAGATGCGCTAGGCGTGCCTGGGAGGTGCTGCATGCGGCACTGCACACGTGCATTCAGTGTGTCTGGGCTGCACCGCCCTGCAGCACTCTGTGCCGGGTGATGCCTAGACACATCTCAGGAGATGCGCTAGGCGTGCCTGGGAGGTGCTGCATGCGGCACTGCACACGTGCATTCAGTGTGTCTGGGCTGCACCGCCCTGCAGCACTCTGTGCCGGGTGATGCCTAGACACATCTCAGGAGATGCGCTAGGCGTGCCTGGGAGGTGCTGCATGCGGCACTGCACACGTGCATTCAGTGTGTCTGGGCTGCACCGCCCTGCAGCACTCTGTGCCGGGTGATGCCTAGACACATCTCAGGAGATGCGCTAGGCGTGCCTGGGAGGTGCTGCATGCGGCACTGCACACGTGCATTCAGTGTGTCTGGGCTGCACCGCCCTGCAGCACTCTGTGCCGGGTGATGCCTAGACACATCTCAGGAGATGCGCTAGGCGTGCCTGGGAGGTGCTGCATGCGGCACTGCACACGTGCATTCAGTGTGTCTGGGCTGCACCGCCCTGCAGCACTCTGTGCCGGGTGATGCCTAGACACATCTCAGGAGATGCGCTAGGCGTGCCTGGGAGGTGCTGCATGCGGCACTGCACACGTGCATTCAGTGTGTCTGGGCTGCACCGCCCTGCAGCACTCTGTGCCGGGTGATGCCTAGACACATCTCAGGAGATGCGCTAGGCGTGCCTGGGAGGTGCTGCATGCGGCACTGCACACGTGCATTCAGTGTGTCTGGGCTGCACCGCCCTGCAGCACTCTGTGCCGGGTGATGCCTAGACACATCTCAGGAGATGCGCTAGGCGTGCCTGGGAGGTGCTGCATGCGGCACTGCACACGTGCATTCAGTGTGTCTGGGCTGCACCGCCCTGCAGCACTCTGTGCCGGGTGATGCCTAGACACATCTCAGGAGATGCGCTAGGCATGTCTGGGAGGTGCTGCATGCGGCACTAAGCACGTGCATGCTGTGTGTCTGGGCTGCACCGCCCTGCAGCGCTTTGTGCCGGGTGATGCCTAGACACATCTCAGGAGATGCGCTAGGCATGTCTGGGAGGTGCTGCATGCGGCAGTAAGCACGCGCATGCTGTGTGTCTGGGCTGCACCGCCCTGCAGCGCTTTGTGCCGGGTGATGCCTAGACACATCTCAGGAGATGCGCTAGGCGTGCCTGGGAGGTGCTGCATGCGGCACTGCACACGTGCATTCAGTGTGTCTGGGCTGCACCGCCCTGCAGCACTCTGTGCCGGGTGATGCCTAGACACATCTCAGGAGATGCGCTAGGCGTGCCTGGGAGGTGCTGCATGCGGCACTGCACACGTGCATTCAGTGTGTCTGGGCTGCACCGCCCTGCAGCACTCTGTGCCGGGTGATGCCTAGACACATCTCAGGAGATGCGCTAGGCGTGCCTGGGAGGTGCTGCATGCGGCACTGCACACGTGCATTCAGTGTGTCTGGGCTGCACCGCCCTGCAGCACTCTGTGCCGGGTGATGCCTAGACACATCTCAGGAGATGCGCTAGGCGTGCCTGGGAGGTGCTGCATGCGGCACTGCACACGTGCATTCAGTGTGTCTGGGCTGCACCGCCCTGCAGCACTCTGTGCCGGGTGATGCCTAGACACATCTCAGGAGATGCGCTAGGCGTGCCTGGGAGGTGCTGCATGCGGCACTGCACACGTGCATTCAGTGTGTCTGGGCTGCACCGCCCTGCAGCACTCTGTGCCGGGTGATGCCTAGACACATCTCAGGAGATGCGCTAGGCGTGCCTGGGAGGTGCTGCATGCGGCACTGCACACGTGCATTCAGTGTGTCTGGGCTGCACCGCCCTGCAGCACTCTGTGCCGGGTGATGCCTAGACACATCTCAGGAGATGCGCTAGGCGTGCCTGGGAGGTGCTGCATGCGGCACTGCACACGTGCATTCAGTGTGTCTGGGCTGCACCGCCCTGCAGCACTCTGTGCCGGGTGATGCCTAGACACATCTCAGGAGATGCGCTAGGCGTGCCTGGGAGGTGCTGCATGCGGCACTGCACACGTGCATTCAGTGTGTCTGGGCTGCACCGCCCTGCAGCACTCTGTGCCGGGTGATGCCTAGACACATCTCAGGAGATGCGCTAGGCGTGCCTGGGAGGTGCTGCATGCGGCACTGCACACGTGCATTCAGTGTGTCTGGGCTGCACCGCCCTGCAGCACTCTGTGCCGGGTGATGCCTAGACACATCTCAGGAGATGCGCTAGGCGTGCCTGGGAGGTGCTGCATGCGGCACTGCACACGTGCATTCAGTGTGTCTGGGCTGCACCGCCCTGCAGCACTCTGTGCCGGGTGATGCCTAGACACATCTCAGGAGATGCGCTAGGCGTGCCTGGGAGGTGCTGCATGCGGCACTGCACACGTGCATTCAGTGTGTCTGGGCTGCACCGCCCTGCAGCACTCTGTGCCGGGTGATGCCTAGACACATCTCAGGAGATGCGCTAGGCATGTCTGGGAGGTGCTGCATGCGGCACTAAGCACGCGCATGCTGTGTGTCTGGGCTGCACCGCCCTGCAGCGCTCTGTGCCGGGTGATGCCTAGACACATCTCAGGAGATGCGCTAGGCGTGCCTGGGAGGTGCTGCATGCGGCACTGCACACGTGCATGCTGTGTGTCTGGGCTGCACCGCCCTGCAGCGCTCTGTGCCGGGTGATGCCTAGACACATCTCAGGAGATGCGCTAGGCGTGCCTGGGAGGTGCTGCATGCGGCACTGCACACGTGCATTCAGTGTGTCTGGGCTGCACCGCCCTGCAGCACTCTGTGCCGGGTGATGCCTAGACACATCTCAGGAGATGCGCTAGGCGTGCCTGGGAGGTGCTGCATGCGGCACTGCACACGTGCATTCAGTGTGTCTGGGCTGCACCGCCCTGCAGCACTCTGTGCCGGGTGATGCCTAGACACATCTCAGGAGATGCGCTAGGCGTGCCTGGGAGGTGCTGCATGCGGCACTGCACGTGCATCAGTGTGTCTGGGCTGCACCGCCCTGCAGCACTCTGTGCCGGGTGATGCCTAGACACATCTCAGGAGATGCGCTAGGCGTGCCTGGGAGGTGCTGCATGCGGCACTGCACACGTGCATTCAGTGTGTCTGGGCTGCACCGCCCTGCAGCACTCTGTGCCGGGTGATGCCTAGACACATCTCAGGAGATGCGCTAGGCATGTCTGGGAGGTGCTGCATGGCAGCAGCACGCGCATGCTGTGTGTCTGGGCTGCACCGCCCTGCAGCGCTCTGTGCCGGGTGATGCCTAGACACATCTCAGGAGATGCGCTAGGCGTGCCTGGGAGGTGCTGCATGCGGCACTGCACACGTGCATTCAGTGTGTCTGGGCTGCACCGCCCTGCAGCACTCTGTGCCGGGTGATGCCTAGACACATCTCAGGAGATGCGCTAGGCGTGCCTGGGAGGTGCTGCATGCGGCACTGCACACGTGCATTCAGTGTGTCTGGGCTGCACCGCCCTGCAGCACTCTGTGCCGGGTGATGCCTAGACACATCTCAGGAGATGCGCTAGGCGTGCCTGGGAGGTGCTGCATGCGGCACTAACACGTGCATTCTGTGTGTCTGGGCTGCACCGCCCTGCAGCGCTCTGTGCCGGGTGATGCCTAGACACATCTCAGGAGATGCGCTAGGCGTGCCTGGGAGGTGCTGCATGCGGCACTGCACACGTGCATTCAGTGTGTCTGGGCTGCACCGCCCTGCAGCACTCTGTGCCGGGTGATGCCTAGACACATCTCAGGAGATGCGCTAGGCGTGCCTGGGAGGTGCTGCATGCGGCACTAAGCACGTGCATGCTGTGTGTCTGGGCTGCACCGCCCTGCAGCACTCTGTGCCGGGTGATGCCTAGACACATCTCAGGAGATGCGCTAGGCGTGCCTGGGAGGTGCTGCATGCGGCACTGCACACGTGCATTCAGTGTGTCTGGGCTGCACCGCCCTGCAGCACTCTGTGCCGGGTGATGCCTAGACACATCTCAGGAGATGCGCTAGGCGTGCCTGGGAGGTGCTGCATGCGGCACTGCACACGTGCATTCAGTGTGTCTGGGCTGCACCGCCCTGCAGCACTCTGTGCCGGGTGATGCCTAGACACATCTCAGGAGATGCGCTAGGCGTGCCTGGGAGGTGCTGCATGCGGCACTGCACACGTGCATTCAGTGTGTCTGGGCTGCACCGCCCTGCAGCACTCTGTGCCGGGTGATGCCTAGACACATCTCAGGAGATGCGCTAGGCGTGCCTGGGAGGTGCTGCATGCGGCACTGCACACGTGCATCAGTGTGTCTGGGCTGCACCGCCCTGCAGCACTCTGTGCCGGGTGATGCCTAGACACATCTCAGGAGATGCGCTAGGCGTGCCTGGGAGGTGCTGCATGCGGCACTGCACACGTGCATTCAGTGTGTCTGGGCTGCACCGCCCTGCAGCACTCTGTGCCGGGTGATGCCTAGACACATCTCAGGAGATGCGCTAGGCGTGCCTGGGAGGTGCTGCATGCGGCACTGCACACGTGCATTCAGTGTGTCTGGGCTGCACCGCCCTGCAGCACTCTGTGCCGGGTGATGCCTAGACACATCTCAGGAGATGCGCTAGGCGTGCTGGGAGGTGCTGCATGCGGCAGCACACGTGCATTCAGTGTGTCTGGGCTGCACCGCCCTGCAGCGCTCTCTGTGCCGGGTGATGCCTAGACACATCTCAGGAGATGCGCTAGGCGTGCCTGGGAGGTGCTGCATGCGGCAGCAGCACGTGCATTCAGTGTGTCTGGGCTGCACCGCCCTGCAGCACTCTGTGCCGGGTGATGCCTAGACACATCTCAGGAGATGCGCTAGGCGTGCCTGGGAGGTGCTGCATGCGGCACTGCACACGTGCATTCAGTGTGTCTGGGCTGCACCGCCCTGCAGCACTCTGTGCCGGGTGATGCCTAGACACATCTCAGGAGATGCGCTAGGCGTGCCTGGGAGGTGCTGCATGCGGCACTGCACACGTGCATTC